>JACEII010000003.1:457020-550553 GCA_014332785.1 Antheraea mylitta
ACAGGTAATTAGTTAACCTCTGCCGCCCTCTTAACCAAATACGAGTTAACATCGTGTTGAATAACATTTTAATGACGGACGAGCACACGGAAACGCTATATCAAATAACATTGTTAAATAAAATACAGAGTCAATAATAAAACATTGACATACGTTAAAGGTTGTCACATACAGCCGTTAACGGTCGTGAATAAGGTTACTATGGTAATCTGTATGAAACTAGGTACTCGCTTTGTCTTCGCAATCGTATGCTAACAAAGAAAATGATGCCAAATCTTCCTGTCCATTTTGACAACATTTTTGAAAGTTTTCAAACATTCCCATTTTAATCTTATCCTTTTTTTTTTATTTAACGTGGGGAAATCCCTTATGGATACCCACCCTCCCTGGGGCGAGGGTAGGTTATGTCCGACTCGCACGGACTAAAACCCCACGGTGTACGTCTTCCGCTATTGTTGGGGCGGCACGAGATCTCTATAGACTTCATCGTGCCGCCCCAGCGGTGTGGCCCAGCGGCAGATGTGTCGCCGCCGGGCCTCGTCTTGTAAGGAGACAGCCGGGTACACACCGGCCGTCTCCTTCTCGTCTGCCGGACCTGTGCAATGGGGAGGTGGGGCCCTAGCCCCACCCGTCCCGAGGTCCGGCTACATTTTAATCTTATCCTGCAGCAATACAAAGAATAACTTGCCAAATACATGCAACAATTTTTAAATGGCGAAGTTATATGTATTTAGTAATTTGGTATCTGGTGTTCGAACCTGCGGAGATCGGATTGATATTCCGCCGATTAAGCCACTAGACCACCACAACTATACTTTGTCGTTGAGTTGTGATAGTATGGGTCTGTTACGCTAAGTCTTGACCATCTTACATATGGTATGGAATCCGTAATAGTCTACATGCTATAGTGGCAATACACATCTACACCTGTATCTACTCTACCGTTTTTTTTTCTTCGAACTGACTACGCTATTGGCCTTGCTAGGCCTTTACAGCTTCACCGGACTACTAAGGCGAGCGCTTAAGGCACTCAGCCGATTTTATTCAGGTAACATGCTTAAGAGTGCATTCTAACCTAGCTAAAATATTATAAGCTATTCATACATATATTTGTTTGTGAATCATTAAAATTGCATGATTCAGAAACACTGCATGTATATCGGAATGAAACGAACTAAACTATTCGATTCAGTTCGAATAAGGGAAAAAAAATAATCTTTCCACCATTTTGTGAAAAATGCATGTCTAGATAATATGTGTGTGTGTGTATTAGCGGTGTGGTGTGTCACTGTATCGCAATACCAGCATCTCTGTGATCACCCGGATGATCTCGGTCAGAGCTGCTGCCGAGATAGCGCGTCGTATGTGCGGGAATGAGACGAGAGGGCCCTGCCTCGTGACGCACGAGGAAGGGGTTCGGGGCGTGGCCGGCCACGCGAGCTTCTACTCTACCGACATGACTGATAAAGCGGTGTGTAGTCCGGTGATGCTGTTAAGACCTTGCTGGGTCAATAGCGTAGACATTTCGAAAAAAAAAGCGGTTATTAGGTTCATTCATCGAAGCATGGAAACTCAGACGCGGGACATTGTGGACTGTAACCTAAAAATGACCATAGAGAATCAAAATACAAGCGCCATAAAAACAATAGCCAACAGTTAATTAAAAAATAATTTTGCTGTCTTCCTACGTTATATAGGTATAAGCTGATGCCATTTAATATATACGGTGTGTGCACAAGTACTTTATAAAAATTAAACGTGCACCTCCATATGTATTAGCCTTTACAAATATCTATTCGTTGTACACGTCAAATATGAGAAAGATCTTATTTACATTGCGGAATATTTACACTGCCATTTATCTTACTATCGCTGTTATCGATCGTATCAATAACTAACGATCGTCTGCGACTTCGTTTGCATTTGAATCGCAATAAATTATAAGGGGTAAGTTTTAACAAGTATTAAATGTCATAAAACAAGGTACGCGTTATTACGTGTTACGCATAAAAATTCTTTGATATTACTGAGTTTACAAACTATTGTTAGCAGGTGTATACGACATAGTCGATGCAGTCAGGATGCCAATAAATACTAAGTAATTACTTTCACTCTTTATGTGGCCAGAGTTATGGCTTACAGTACTTTCCACAAAAGAATGCGTTACAAAGGAATGCGAAGATAACACCGACATCTCGCCTTTTATAGGCTGAACTATATAATATATAAGTACTATATAAATCAAAGCAATTACCATTTACTTATAATTCCGCTATATGTTTTAAGTAACACAAAGATGATAATTAACGAATAAATTAATATTATTTACGTACATCAATTCGATATAAAATCATTGTTATTTACGTATCTGAAATATGTTTAAACATACAATTATGTGTGTAGAGTGGCGAAATCTAGCCCTTTAGAGTGAAACTATGGCAGTCAAAGCAATTACTATTATTATCATAAAACTAATGTTATGCAAGTAATAAATGAATAATATCAATTCCTATTTATGTCTTATTGAAATCTATATAATTATAATAATTCTGATCTATGTATCTTTAATAAAATGGCGCTAATGTTAATGTGTCTCTCTTATATGTTGGCGCTTGGCGCTAGGTATCAATGCGTATCTCTAATATGTGGCACTAGTATCTCGGTGTCTTGAATATGACGAGCGGTACCGGAGGTGGGTAGATAACATTATACACATTGTACCGACGGCAATGAACGCGGCTTAACAATTAAGGGAGTCATTGCATCGTCGACAATAGTTTATAAAATTCTGGTAGAATTTAATAAAATTCTGTATTTGTCTAAGCATAATAGAGCTCCTTTGAATCTCAGTTTACAAGTTAGACAATAAACGCTGGAATAACAATAAAAGCCCGACAAGCAGATTATCGACAAACATGCAATGGGATCCGAAGTTGCTCACAGATCTAAACTTGCTTAAGTCTTATTTGCATACCAGAACTTTTTCAAGGATTTGATTTACGATCCCATTAAATTATGTATTGAAGTTTAGTGACACTAGAATATCTGTATGCGTCTAAATTGTCAAACTATGGGTGTGTTTTATTTGTTATCGAGAATATGAATTCTATATATTCTTACCACAGTCTTATTGCGGAATAGTATTTGTAAATTTAGATTGATAAGCAATTTATTAAAAAATTTGATTTATTGCCAATATTGATAATTATTGCCAAGGAACTGACTACGCTTCACAGCTTCACCGGACTAAGGCAAGCGCTTAAGGCGCTTTGCCGGTTGGCAACAAGTTCAAGAGTGCCAGAGTGACCAAACATCGGCTTGGGTTGTTGCCTTGGATGCAACTTCGTGAATCTGTCTAAACTAAGCTAGCTATACTATTCTTACATGAATCCCTTATAAAATGCGTCTGTTGCATAGTAAACTGACAAAGCGACTGCACAGCGCGGTATGTTTACTTGTTCATATAATCATATGTTACTATTGCTTTGTTTCTGCCTAGCGCAGTTTTTCACCTACACTTTGCATTGTAATTACTCAGATTGTAAATATCTAATCCAGATGATATACAACTGTAACCGTTGTCAATAAGTAGTCTATAATATAGTACAGTGATATTAGACTGTGATTACTCAGTTATTCTAAAATTCTGTAACAAATTTTGGCTGTCGCTAATAAGATGACAACACAGTATTTGGTGAAACTTGGTAGCTTATGTTATTTGGAGCGATTATAAGTAACGTCAACCTAGGTTCACTGTCATGCGATAATGCTGAGTGAAATGGCAACTAACACGCGAACTGCATTGCATTGCGGTATTGTCCAGTGTACAACAGTAACACCAAATATATTAAACCGATATATATTCCTCATTATCCGCCTACTCGGCTTACACCAATAAATGGATTCGCCTGGAAGATTCTAAGACGAGTTCTATAATTGATTCTTTTTTAAAATGTTATTAACAGGTGTTTTAAAAATTTTAAAGTTGTTACATAGCTTTCGTAAAAGCTAACATTCCAAGGTATCATATAGTTGAATTATTTCTGTTTATGTGCTCTCCGAGAAACGATTGGAATCGTCCAACTAGCGTGTTTAAGCTATGTATTCAATACAAATATATCTGCACGATACGCTTATACTTTACGATAAGATTGAAGCACAATTCATCTTGTTGTATAATGAAATTCGTATTACTTACTTTTTTTTTAGAAAAAGTAAGCATTTTTGGTATATAATAAATATAAACGTATTCCTTACTCAAGTTAGAAATAAGCTGAAAGTTGGGGAAAACGAAAAGTTTTGCTCGCTATCAAAAATAATAATTATTTCTATTATAAGTTAACGTTGAATAGATGGTTGTTTATTTAGTTTATTATGCAAATTATACATTTCTATTAGGTTGTCCAACGTTTATCATAGCAATGGTTATAAGATTTCTTTTTGTATGAAAACATTATTTCGAACCTAATTATCGTCATAATGCTAGACACTTGAATTTCAAATCTCACTAAGTTTCAATTTACACATCTGTATTAAATTTACTTCGTTTTACTGCACTAGAGCCTTCCTAACAACATTACCAACATAACATAGCACCTTAATTAATTGAATTATAAAAAAAATATTGCATGGCTCGTCGGAATGAAACTTTGTCTTTTTGCCTCAAAGCTTTTTCACATTCGGTCGAAGTTAACAAAACGCTTCTGCGGCAAACGTAACACGATTACTATATGCATGCAAATGGCGCATTATGAGATACGAATGTGAAAAAATTTAACTGCATATGAAGTATGCTGATATTATTAAATAAAGTGGATCTACATATGTACGCTATTTATTTGGTACAGTTATTATTACCCTATAAGTATTAGAAACAATTGTACTAGTTATTAAATTCAAGTACCACATTTGATAAAATTTTTATGTCAGAAGACTATTAATAACTAAAGGATAGTAAATAGTGTTATATATTAATAAGAGAAATACATATGTTCCGGAAGGCACGACTTTGACGATGATAGCGATAACTATAAAGATATGGCGGAAATCATAGATGATTATCGAGGTTCTTGTGTATTAATAAAAGAGTTTACCATCACTAGATACAGCAATGGGAAAAATATAGAACTGTGGATTTCTCAGAGTTTGAAATCGCCAATATGTCGTGGGATGGCGTCGTGATTATGCCCATACCTTCCTTCGGAAAGAGGCCTATGTCTCTGCAGTGGGTCTCTTACAGGCTGATGGTGATGAGATACAGCAATACACTATTGAATATAATTACGAATTATAATACTCAGAGATGCGAATGGGCCGACGCTCCGCGCAGTAATGACTCACATTCCTTAATACCCTACACCTCTTAAAGACTTTCTTCATATTAGAGGGTAGAGTGGAAAATAAGGCCCAATAATTTCTTTACTACCAATCTGTCAGTATTTTTGAAGATCTCATCTGTTTCATTCACTCACTCAATTTTTTATATGGTGATTTTTACCGGAATGCTTCCCTTTTTCATACGATTTTTCAATAAATTTCTTTTATACAAACATTGTTCTGACAATTGTAAAAACAACCACAAAAAATAGCCAAAAAATGCATCCGTTCTGATGTGATGCGAATACGTACATTCAGTATTAATTTTTATTTACGTATATACACAGTATAGGGATAGGCCAAGATGAGTAAAATACCTTCATATAGCAATCAGATCATTTTCACTTCATTTGAGCATTCCAACATTCACTGACTTTTTTGTTTTATATTACGTGTTCGACCGTTTTATATCCGACAATACATATACTATGATATAGTATATTACACAACTTAGTTTCATCCAAAGATGCTAAAATACATCTAGATAAGTTTAGATAATTGCTACGTTATTAATTAGGTAGTTACTGCTGATTATTAAAGAAAATTACGAATAAACTTTATTTCAGAATTCCAAGCTTATTCTCAGTTCACATATAAGTATTATCATTTATTATTACTAAATGAGCTTCTAAAATATTTAAAGATATATAACTACGTGTAAACGGATTTAGTTAATTATCATATTATGAATCATTAGAAAAAATAATAAATCTACCTTATTTCGGAATTCCAGTGTCCGGTTCACAAATTTTACAGGTCAAAATATGATCGTATAATATATAGAATGATGAATTTAATGCATACATATAAACTAGTATAATGAACCTAACAGTATTCATTCCAACATTAATAATTATATATAGTATTCATTTAAAATGTGAGTAATATTCTTTTAAAATTGTAACACTTGAGAGTGAATAAAATGCTTTGTGCAGTTGTTAACAAATGTATTCTCAAAAACAGACAAACTTAAAACAATACTCGATTATTGTTATAAATATCATACTTTTTATAAACTGTCCGTAGATGGCATTTCGCTTTTTAGTTACGAACTGTCGCTTCCAGTATTAACTTAAAAAAAACCGACCCGACCCGACTTTAAAGTATTTATTTAGTCGTTAAAAATATAGGGATTGAAGTTTGGAGAATCATTTCTTTGAATATCTAAGCTTATTGCCTTGTTTACGTTATTTCAACCTATAAGTTTTTTTTTTAACTTGGACTTTCCAAGGAAAAATTGTTCGACTGCGAGACGCAGCAGGTGCTTTCTCATTTCCAGGAGTTTATACACGATGTTAATCGAGTGTAGCGAATTCTGAATATTTTCTTTAGTATTCGACATGAATGTATTTACCCAGTTTATAAAGATCTGAACGTAAACATTACATTATAGAGAAAAGTAGGTACTAATTTTTGATTGTTACGCTTTTCTGTGCGAATACAAGCACACTCAGGAGTCATTGTAAGAAATCATAAATGAAATAATCTACTAGATGTTATAATATCACAGGGTTATAATACAATCATTAAAAATAATTCACATTTCACTTCGCGTAGAATAAAAAAATGTATAGGAAAACCAAACAGAATAATGTGTTTTTTTTAATAATAGTTTTATTTTAGGCGCGGCTCATTTATACATTTGTCATACGAGTCTGATCACCCATTGTCAACTAAGTACTCGTCGAGACGAATCTAAAGACAATAATTTAAATGGTTTTACGTGAAGCCGTAGTCGAATTGTTGTTATTAACTTTCCACGTCAATTAAAAAATATATTAAACTTTTATGCACATTATTTGCAACCATTTACACATACTATTTATTTACAGTCCGATATGATGTTCTCATTGTAACTATTCATTGGAATAATACTAAACAGCCATCAGTGGGAAATCTAAAGCAATTATATTGGCAACACTGACAAAAATGGCGTTTTTAAAGAAATAATAATAACTGTTTATTCAAATAAATTTATGTAATTTATACGTAAAAGTTTTTGGCGGGATCTTGGAACGATAGATCTCGGCATGGATTGAGATCTTAGAAATTTGGTAGTCTAAAAAAACTTATACTTATGGAGTCAGGTTATTCCTATATTGGTTATATATTTTAATTATTTTCCACAAGTATATTAAAATTGTTAGGAATATATACAGCCGTAAGCTCACTGCGTGGTCGTGTGTACGTTAACTGAAATTGTATCAAAATCAAAATACTCTTTATTCAATTTAGGCCCTGAAAAGGCACTTATCAACGTTACAAAACTACCACCGGTTCGGAAACAACCCAGTCATCGAGAAGAGCCGGCAGGAAACTCGATCTGGTTTATCTTTATATAATACATTTTTTTTAAATTATAACATAGTAAACATATAACTACATTCGTTTTTAGTGGACGCACAGAGAGAGGCCTCACTTCCAGACGTCGCTATCGTTCACATATTGATCCACCCTGTAATAACCTTTATGAATTAAGACTCGCTTGACATAACACTTGAACTTATTATCTGATAAGTCAGTAATGTGTTTTGGGACTTTGTTATAAAATCTAACACCGTTACCTAAAAAACTATTTTTTATCTTAGTCAGCCTAATGAAGTGACCAGTTTTTTATAACTTCTAGTATTTACATTATGTCGGTCTTTTACTAAATTCAGATTATCTATATGTATATGCAAGTAATTATTGATAAACGTCGTTATATCACAGTATATTAACTTCTTTTTCAATACTCCAATAAAAATAATAAGGAAACATGAACTTTTATTTACCACAAAATAATCTTGGAAAATTCTAGCAACGACCCTTTTATATTACCAAATCGTTGTATGAACTTTGAAGATTAAAAACTTATCATCGTCTACGAGGCAGTTAACCTTCTAGAAATCCATGTGTAATTTAATTTTTTTATGAGCGCCGTTATTATGGAAACGGTTATCGCGCAATCAATTTCCCTGCATCAGAATACTCATTTAGAAACTAGGCTGTAGCGAGGCTGTATTATTGTGACTTAATTTACGTACCATAACATATATGTATGTAACATAACAAAATATAGAAGAGAAACACTTCCAAATTACTCACGAGATACAACAAATATTTGGTACGTTTTCATCAATTTTTTAACGAATCTTCAATAATTATTAATCATTATCCTCTTACACTTATCCCACTTAAGATGGGTCGGCACAACATCTTTTCCACTGTCAGATATCTGTTACACTTCACACAATCCAACATCCCTTTTCTTCTCTTCCTCTGCTCATATTCGACCACTTTTATACTAAAAACTTTTCTTGTTTAGCTTTCATCTCTTATCATAATATGACCGTATCATGCTAACCTATTTATACTCGTCAACTTCTCTGTCACTAGTACTATTTTCCCCTGATGTTCTCTATTATAACAATATATCTATTCTTATTAATCATCTACACTGATATTATAAAGCTGAAGAGTGTGTTTGCTTGAACGCGCTAATCTCAAGAATTACTGGTAAATATTTCAGTGTTAGATACCTCATTTATCGAGGAAGGCTATAAGGTCACATATCGTTACGCTAAGACCAACAGGAACGGAGCGCCAATGAAAAATGTTTCAAAATCGTTTTTGTCCTTTTGAGAGCTTCCGCTGCGTGTTAACTTTATCCCAAAGTAACTATTCCATGCGGATGAAGTCGCAAGCAGAAGTTAGTTCATAATATAATTGTATATAATAATTATGAGATACTTTTACAGATGATTAAAGACAATGAGAAATCTTTTTTTTTATTGTAGCACGACAAAGTGACTGCACTATGCCTGATGGTAAGCACAGTACAATCCAAAAACATCGACAACCACCGAGAGACAGATTATCCATCGCCGGTCGCCGCTGTCATGCCGGCCATAATGACGAAAGTCACCCGGTACCGGATATGCACAGGCTGATCCCGAAACGCGACGCGCAGAAGCGAGTCACTATGACGGGCTTTTTCGCCATGTACATGGTGGTTGCGACCCAGTCGGGCTGTAAAACCCTACCACCCCGCTGTCGCCATTGCCTCCTTCGTTATTCAGCAGGGTGCACCACGTGCAGGTGAGGTTGGCTTGGATGTCTCAAGTCTTAAGATGTTACTCGACACCCCTTACACCCCAAAATCTATTTGTAATATCATTGATTAAAGAGTGTGCTATATATTAACAAAACTGACCTTTCGAAATAATGTCGCAAACCATGGCAATAATGACAGAAATCGTTTATTTAATTGAAACAGAACACTGTTAAAGTTAAACAACACCTTATAGCAAAGGTAGAATCGCAATAGTTGTCGTAATGGCGTGGCACGGCGTGTTTAGGCTACGGTGAGACCTGACGACATTAAGTTACTAAAGAAAATTCATATAATAACCTTCATTATTACCATTTCTATATTTTTACAGACAACAGTAGACTATAAGAATAAATAATAAGGAAATTTAAAATATTTTAACAAACTACTCTAGTTCACAAAGAAAAGGAAACATCCTAATTTAGAATTCTGACAGTTATATCGTTTTAGTACCCTTTCTAACAATGACAGACCGAACCAGCGAAATCTCATTTTAGCCTCTTTCTAGTAATACTTTTGAATTGTCTTTTTTTTTAATATAAAAAAGGCGACAAAGCACCAAGACCGTTATGTAATGGTTGTCAAATGCGAAAAATATTGTGGATCGTAGTATTAGACGAGTGGCCGATAGCGAATTTGTAAAAAGATCTTCATTATATAAATCCTCGAAGCACTTTTTTTTCATTTCTTTTACTTATACTCAGAATATAAAGCTCAATATATTTTGATGCGACTCTGGTTCAGTGATAAGCTGGTTTGCACCGAACGATATAGTTTCAAACCATGTCTGTGAAACAAAACATCGTAACGAAACTGGTAGCATGGCAAGCTACCACCTTCAAGTTGTAAATCTGTCACCAACAACCTATTAGTGCATTCCAACAGCCACACTTGAAAACCATAGTTCGGTGAAGCTGTGAAGACCTTAACAGGTCAACAGCGTTCTCATTTCGAAAAAAAAAAGAACTTGAAATCCAGCTTGACCTGTTTATTGTCATTTAACATCAGGTGAGTGGTCAAATGTCAAAACCCATAAACTACGAGTATTTCCAAAAAAACTCATTTATCTGAATGAGCCAATCTGCGAAACTATCAGTATAATTTTTAAAATAATACAGGCTATATAACACCAATATATGACGCTTCGGAGTAGAGCAATCACCATGCAAACTCGGTCAGAAAATATGTTAAACGAGATTGCAGTAACAGTGCGGTTGATGCGCATAACTTAGACGGGCTTACTGAGAGTAGGTTAACCACCCGAAATGAATCGAATATTACCGAGAAGGTACGAACTGTGAATAGCTTTGCAGTACCAGAAAAGAACTGCTTCACAAAATTTGAAAATGTAGACCCAAGTTCAATTGTGAGTTAATGTCTGTAGGTACCTCATGATTACCATCATCAGCCTGTAAGACACCTACGACAGGGCTATAGGCCCTTTTCCATAATCACCGCGCCAGCTTACAACGTATTGGCGATGTCAAATGCTGAGAAATCCACAATGCTGTGTTCCCACATACAATAGTACTAAAAAAAATGTCAGGTTCAGGTTTCCTCACGATGTTTTCCTTCACCGTCAGCGGATACTGTTATCAATTTGAATTAGTAAATGCACGCAAATTCCCGGAAATCGGATTTATAAACCACCGGTCAAACCAATAGACCACCACAACTTTAACTCTCATATATCTACAGTAATATTATAAAGAGGTAAAGTTTGTGACGTTATGATGTTGTGATGGTGTGACGTTGTAGGTGGTAATCTCAGGAACTACTGGTCTGATTTGAATAATTATTTCAGTGTTATATAGCTTATTCATCGAGAATGGTTATAGGCTATATATCATCCCGCCAAGACCAATAGGAGCGGAGCACAGAGGAAAAATGTCTCAAAATCGGGATGTTTTGTTCCTTTTGAGAACTGTTGCGTGTTAGTGTTCGTGGTTCTAAGTCACGCGAACGAAGTCGCGGGCAGAGGCTAGTTGTAAATATATATAGTGTAAGGTAATCTGAGGCATATGTAGTACGGGATATATGCCCTCGTTTGGACTAATAAATGGCATATTACCCTTATCTACATATTTAGGTGGCATAATTACTACGTTGAGTGTTATGTTGACCTCTGGCGGGGTCGCGGCGTTTCGCGTTGGGACTGTCAAGGGGTTTATAAAGGCTTTAATGGCCTACATCCGATGGAAAGAGCACCTCCCGTCCCACCTGTCACGCCATTCCATAATGATATTAGGGAGCATTTTAGCAATGAACGTACCCACGTTTGGGTGTATAAGTCTGTATCATCTATATGATACATATATCTATATATCACTCAGTTTTAAATTATACAAGAACTAGCATCAGAATAAATTGCTACAACACAGTTGAACAAATCAATCAAAATCAAATAAAAAAAAGTTTCGTGTAATTCTGATGGAAATAGTTAAAGGAATCGTTAAAAACAACGGGACTAGACATTGAATTCCCTTGACAAAAGAGGAGGAAATTTCGTTAGCCATTTGGTATAATACACTGGGCCACAAGATCGAGTTGGGAAATTTAATAAAACTTCGCTTTTTTGTCCGGATCGAGGCATAAATTCGGCCACGCTTGTTAGTATTCATCCTGGGACTCGGACTGACATACTTTCACTTCCTATGATGTGGGGCCTCCCGAGGTTTTTCCTTAAAATCTTTGTGCGACATTACAAAGGGAAAGTGCTTTGGAAAATGCATAGTAACTTTTCCTCTTTAATATGTGAAGAATATTTCTACCATATTTCCGTAACGAGGATTCTGGGATATTCAGAGAAGCTGACGTTCAATTGTTTACTATAAAGACAGTTTATTTTTTATTAATGGGCATCGTTGTGTCAAAGTATCGGCCACTGTCAATACCTTAATTACTATCGAATAAATATTTCAATATAAAAGTATTCTTAACATTATACTGAAATATTTGTGGCCGCAACTTCAATCATGTAGCATTTATTGAAAAAAAAATGTGATTAATTAAACTATCTGAATGTATTAAGTCCATTTACTCATTTACTTTTCTCTTGTAATTGAGTCGTATAGTCATTTAAATTACAATAACTTTGATAGACTGAACCTATTTTAATGAAACATAGACTAAGTGTTACTCAAGGATATATTTTATAATTTTTGAAAAGATTTTATCGTGATACTTTACCAGTGATGCGTGTTCAAACAAGCAAAATAGACAGACTTTTCCAAAAATTATTGAATTGTATTTTGTTACTTATTCCTCGACACTACAAAAATCTAGAAAGTACACGCATGATAGATTTTCAATCTTGTTATATTTATAGTTATTAACAATAATAAAACATACTTCACGCCTAAAGTTTAACTTACTTTATATTAATCTAGCTATATAAAGGCGTCTGTAGCCAATATACTATCAAGTATATATGCAGTTATGGTATAAATTAACTGAAATTGTTAGGTTAGCCTAGTATCTATCCGAAAATAGTGTACCGTATGCCTCATGAAATATTGACTTTACCTTTTTTGTCATGAAGTAGCAAATAGACACATAAAAAACCTGATGCTATGCGGTCATTGTAGAATTGCCAGATAGTGGCTCACTTATACATCGGACAAACTGTAACTCCTATCGCGTGAACAAAAATTATTACAAAAAAAATATTGTAATAGAGTTTTTAAGCACTTTTGGCATATTTTATATCTAAATATTTAATGTAGAGTCATTTCCTGCTCAATATTTATTACTGACTAAAGTAATTAATCCAACTAAATTAATTAAGTAATGAAATTATTCCATTCGTTTGATATTTACGTGTTTTATATTTTTAGTTTCATTTTTCAGATAAAAGCGATAACTATTATTTAAATATTAAAGTAATTTCTGTTCAAAACGATTTTCCATTAATGGTTATAGTATATTGCTTAAAAATTAACGATTTTAACCTCATACGCTTTTTCTACAATCATTACCTAATATAACAAAACGTATCAAAATCACGTACTAACAGACTGACAGAGACGTTGCGTCTGATATTTGGGGCATGATAAAAGCTTAGGATGGAAATTTCCAGAGCGCAGTAAAATTGATTTATGATAGAATAATAATGTTTGAAGCACTATCGAAAGTTTAACTCAAACCAATATTTGTTTGTGCATGCATTGTCTCGAATTGTAAGAACTGACACCTTATTAGTACATATAACTATTTCAAAAATTTTATTCACGATGTTTGTCAAGATTTTTAGATCCTTACTTGTCAATATGCAGGATATTAAAATTAATAATGGATTCAATGAAAAGTCGTAGTGTCCTAGTGGTTTGGCTGATGGAATATCAGATCGTTGTCCGCAGGTTGAAATTCGCGTACACTTACTAATTAAAATCGGTAAGACTATCAGTGAAGGAATCTAAACATGAGATCTATTCTTGTAATACTATTGTATGTGGAAAAAATATAGAACTGTGGATTTCTCAGCATTTGAAATCACCAATACGTCGTGGGCTGGCGTGGTTATTATGCCCGTACCTTCCTTCGACGAGAGGCCTATAGCCCTGCAAAGGATTTTTTACAGGTTGATGATGATGAATTTAATGAAGACAAATATACTGAAATATATAGAAATGTTCATTTTTAATATAATTTAGATGTTCATAGTGTTTGATTGTTTTGAAATAAAAGTGTCTCGTATTTAACATAAGCTCGTAGGAGTAAGGGGCGTTGTGCGTTATCACAAACTCTGACCCATATCCGCGACGCACAATAAAACGGCCTGGTGAATTATGACGCGGTCCCTACCCCCGTGCAAACCGAGACACAGTGTCGTCAAAAACACCATACTTAATATATATATAACAACAATGAACTGATATTAAAATTTATTGACGAAGAACCATTCCATTCCTTTACCTTTAACTACCCTGTTCCTATTTCGTATGGCTATGCTAACGAAGAAAATGAAACCAAATGTTGCCTTTATAGTACAACTACATAATCAAAAAATATTGCGTGGTTGAAATTACGGTGAAAGTGAAACTTTTATTCGATTATGAGTATGAGAACGAAGTCTTTAATCTTTATCTAATAATTTGCAAATGAAAACGAAATCCATAGTAGACAACATATGCAACTGATGCGAACCATAGCCGCCGTCATATTGGCCTGGCTGCCGTGCTGAGTATCTATCACTGTATATACTCCTTTCTTATGACTATTGATTGTTTTATTTTCCATACTTATAAATAAATACTTATTATTGTTGATATCCCGATAACAGGAGCGAAAAATGGTACTAAAAATATGACGTCATGGTTGAACGTTCTATAAAGCCGTATTTAGTAAGTTCGGCCACACACACGCAGACACATAGGCTGGTATCGGTCGTATGCCACCCTTCACAGGTCAATCACCTCTATAAAACAAATATTAAACAGAAAACAACATCTTTAAAATAGCGTTATTTTGTCTCTGGAACGTCTTCAACCACCTTCCAATGGCATCGGACAGCGTATAAATAGTTAGAAGAAATTTTATGATATAAATAGCTTCTGCCCGCGACTTCGTCCGTATGGAATAGGTTACTTTGGGCTAACAGGCAGCGAAAGCTCTCAAAAGAAAAAACTTGAGAGGTGTCAAGGGACACCCGGATGGAACGAATTTCCTTTCGATTAATTAGTGAAGGAATTGTAATAAAATTTTATTTTTTTAAGTTATAATAATATTTTTTTTATTATTAACAAATATAATGTTATATAGACTTAATCAGTAGGCTCAATTTTCGTAATAATTGGCTTGTGGTAACTGAAGTAGGAAACATATGTTTGGAATCATTATTATTATTTTTTTTTATTATTTACAAAAAACCTGTATACACTCAACAAAAATAATCGTCGCGACACCACACTGTTCAATGCGAAATAGAAATGAAAATATCTGGCTTGCTTTCTATAAGAGAGAGAGAGACAGATAGAAAAACATGCGACGCCGCACAGTTTACAATAGCTTACTATAGCAAAAAGTGTCGTGACAACTTTTCGTAAGAATTTTTTCCGTCTAGCCCCCTTTCACAACGCGCGATAAGGAACTTCGTTCCAAAAAAAACGATTTTGATATATTCTTAAATGGTGCTTCGCTCCTATTGGTGTTAGTGGGATGACATAACCTTCATTGGTAAATGAGCTATGTAACACTGAAAGATTTTATGATATGGTCCAGTAGTTCCTGAGATTAGTGCTTTCAAGCAAATAAACTCTTCAACTTAATAATCTTAGCACAGATTTATAGAACACGCTAATCGTTAAAAAGCAATAACATTAGAGAAAAAGAGATCCCGTAGTATTTCAATGAGAGATCAGAAACCACAAGATGACACATTTTTGTGATAATAATATTGAAAACTCACAGTTTACCAGTTTTTTTTTTTATAAAATATTACTATTCGATTGTTTTTCTGCTCACCGTAATCTTAACAGAACAATAGCCATTCTCTATTACGAATATATACTTTCATAATGTAGTCGTCAGTGGACATTTACAATAAATGTTATTGGCAGTATTACTCCATATTTTAAAACAGAGTCCTCTACCACGTCTGTCTGTCTGTCTGTCTGTTCGTGATAAGCTCGAAAACTACTGCACGGATGCGGTTTTCACTAGTAGATAAACTGATTTATGAGGAAGGTTCAAATATATAATTTTTCAATTTACTGCAAATGTTTGAGGTTTCTAAGAAAGGTGACTGAAGTCCTGAACAGTCGTCAAGCTTTCATTATTACTAATTATGAAAAACAGGAATGCTATCACGCTTAGATTGTACCCCCACTAAGAATCATTCATCTCATTTATTAAACACTAGATATTTATCTTTCCAATTCTAAAGCGACTTAGAAACTAATAATAGAAAAGCGTCTTGTAAATGAAATGTTTGAAAAGTTAAGAAAACTCTTTGTAGCGAGAAAAATCTTAAAATCAAAAATACTTTATTCAGTTTAAGCCCTAATAAGGCGCTTATGAACGTCAAAAACTACCACCGGTTCGGAAACAACCCAGCCATCGAGAAGAACCGGTAAGAAAATCGATAGAGTACGTTTTTTTACATATATTTCCAATACATACAAAGTCAATTCCAAACATCACTATCGTTCACATACTGATCCACTTTATAATATCCGTTTGACACTAAAACCCGCTTGACGTGGCGCTTAAATTTACAGTCCGGCAAATATAACAGGTTTTGGGACTTTATTATAAAACCTAACACTGTTACCTAAGAAACTATTACTAGTTTTGCTAAGTCTGAAACATGGAACGACCAGTTTATTACAGTTACTTAAGTACACACTCACTTTATTTAAGTATTATTAAAAAGATATTGCATATTAAAATTGATTAAATTGACCGCGAAACCTCAAACAGGAAGGCATTTCAAAATAAAGAAACATAAGCCTTTGGTCATTAATCATTACCATCAAATAACAACCCTGTAATACTCCTTCAGTATTTTTACAATCGTTTTATCAAAGAAATTATCGTACAAAAAATATACAAGGTCCGTTGGAGACGCAAAGACAATATCAACTTACAGCCATTAATCATATCTTTTTGTCGTTTCTCCCGTTTTTTTGAATAATCCTATTTGAGATGGAAAAATATTTTGACGCCAAAATGACATAGCTATAACGATGTTAATTGCCGTTGAAAGACAGTGAGACAGCTTTAAAAAAAAAATTGAAGCAATCATAAGGAATTCTGGTAGCATTGAAAAATCAAACCTGTGTTCTGTTTTCGATTTTGACTCAATTATATTCTGAATAATTTAAATTTCACAATTTGTAAAGTGAAATTATTAATATTAGTACAGTTTTCACCTGTCTTGGTGCTCGAAAGAATAATTATTTACATTTTATATAGCCTATTAACAATTTAATAACAGTAGATATTATTTAGTAGTATTTACTGTTAATAATTTAGGAAGGCATAGAAATATCAATAGACGTAATGATCAAAATACAGTATTACAATTATTTAGTAAAGTGTATGTAAAAGACGACAAAACAAATTATAAACAAAACGAATTACTTCGTAGCTTTTCTATAAAATTACGTAATAGCGTCACCGCACAATCTAATTGTGACGTTACTTCCGATGACAGTCATATCAATATCTTTTAATATGGTTAAGGATAACGGAAACTGAATTAAAAAGTTTAACTTATGACGAGGGGTGAGATATAATAAATTTAAATAAATAAATGATTCTAAAAGAAAGTCTACCCTAAAATTGATAAAAGCCAGTGAAAAGTTCATTATTATAACAGAAATGAGTCCCATGAGGTGTCTCGCTATTGACTGTGATAATATTATTCGCACGATGACAATTCAGTCGTGAACTCATCTGGAATCACAAAGGCCGGAGATCATCAATCATCTCTTTGTCGTAGTATCTGAACCGGTAGCTGAAACCTATTCAACATAAATATTTTCGTAAGCCAATTTATTGTTCATATTTTTCGATTCACATATTTTGGATATAATTTATAATCCCATAACATAATTCTTACGTTTATGTTAAAAACGGAAATATATATAATTTACTAGCTGACACAGCCACGGGTCGTTGTGACTCAGTTATTGAAAAAGAAATTCAATATTAATACGTGGCGCCATCTATGAGATGGTTATAACATTGTTTCTGTCAACAAACTAATTTAAAGCGCCATCTATTCGAGACAAACCTTACAATTAATGATAATAATCAACATTGATAATAGTTTATCTTACAATAAAGTTATATTTAGGCCATTTATCGAAATATAGATTATCCTATATCTCAAGTTGGACCAAATTATACATACTCGTAAATGCCAACTCTCATAAAAATCAGTTAAGTAGTTTCTGAGTTCATGGTGGACAGACATCGTGTCTCTGGTTTTCTATATATTTCGATCATATAAATATGAACATGGTAGTAAAATGGGGATCTACTAGTTGCCACCTGTCTAGGTATAAAACATATTACCTGATTCCTTCCTATTCTGAGTGCCACATACAAATGTGGCGGTGTGTATCCGAAATAATATTCCATATCCCTAAGATAACTATAATCATATCACAAATTTCACAGTGGCAAGCACAAAAACAGTCTTTAGGAATTACGTTCATTAAATCACTTTTTCAAGCTGAAAAGAAAACCATTTTGCTTTTCTAAGAGTCCTTTGCAAAATGGAGAAGTTATAATTTCCTGCAAATGACGTCAATTTAAAGAGCGAGCTGGGTTTTAAAATTGCTATTCAGTGTGCAAGACACTTTAATATATCATCTATTTTTATATCTAAGCGAGGTTTATCATTAGCGATATAAATTTGTGCTATAATATTTACTATAGTCTTTCTTATAGTTTCAGTCAATAAAGTTATATCACACTTTTAAATAAAAGTGAAATGTGAGAAATGGATGAAATTAACGAAAGTTCCGAAATGAACGAAGTGAATCAATCACTATTAGTAGTCCGGTGAAGCTGTAAAGGCCAAAAAATAAAGGCCAAAAGCGTAGTCAGTTCGAGAAGAAAAAAAGAATCAATCAATTCAAACGAAAAGTTTGAAATAGAAAATTATTTACAATTATATGTTTACAATTTTTTAACAGCGTGCCACTCATTTTACGAGCCCCTCTGACAGCCAAAGTATGGTTTTTGCTGGAAAGCTGATTTGCCTAAACCTACTAACTAATCTACTAGCTCAGATATTACGATGAATTTTCCATACTATGACTAATTCTTAACAAACTGACACCGCTTAAACAAATTGGGGCAAAAAAGCATATAATTTTGCACAGGTGTCCCACATATCGATAATGAAAAAACTAATTAAATAACGTGGATTTGAGAATCATGTTAGCAAATCAGAATTGAGTTATCAGAATTCAACCCCAGAGAATAGAATACCGTTAAAAATAGGGTTATAAATGAATTTACAAAACAATATAAAACTAAGTTTCATTTCGCGGTTGCTGTGTGTTCCCCAATATCCTCTAAACAATGCAACGGATTTTGATAGAGTTTTTATAATACATTAAAGTACTTCTTCTGGAAGATCTGTACGTATAATACACACAGCTATATTTATATAAACTGAGAAAAGTTAAGCTATTATAATGAAGTCGTGAAAAATACTTTCAGGTGCTTACATCGCTAACTCTGGCGAAAGCATATGAAATAAATCAAAATAATGTGGTATGGAATTGTATATCTAAAAATAGCTACAATGTCATTTATGTATCTCCTAAGAATAAGACATTTTTGTTTTTATCATTAAGATTATATTTAAAAAAATGCATTTCTTGCAAAGCTATTTTAACCAATAGGTTTTCTCGATCTAACTACGCTATTTACCTAGCAAGGTCTTAACAGCTTCACCGGACTACAACCAATAGGTTTTTTTTTAAATTTATTATTATCAACCAAAATAATTTTAGTTTATTACAATGCACCAATGCGAAGCCGGGGCTAGTTGATTGTGGTTATAAAAACAATATATTATTCTCTCTCTCTCTCTCTATCTCTCTCTTAATATTTAACAAGATAGAATTTTCAATGAAAGCAACTTTCCTCATTGTTTTCTGTTCAAAAGTTTTCATTAGGTACTTATCGCATCGGCTGCCCATTGTTACGCATTGTTGCCAAGTTTTATATCGAACGCATTGAGCGTAATTGACGTTAATTTTACTTAAATCTATGAACAATTTTGTATTTATTATTATTCGTTAATTTTTTTTATTACATTTATTTAAGTTTCAGGTGGAATGATATGGCAATGATATTCAACTGCCTTGAAACAACCATCTACTTTCACTCTCACAGAAACACCGACGTGAAGTATCAGTGCTTGCATTGTTGCGTTTCGTTCGGTCAGTGAGAGCGCCAAAGGCCTCCTTCCAGCCCCTCACGCTTCCCCAACACAGACTGGCAACGCACTTTCGACTCCTCTGGCGTTGCTGGTGTCTATGGACGGTGGTGAACATCAGATGAGCCACCTGTTCATTTGCCTGCTGTGATATAAAAAAGACTTTTTTTTTGCATAAGCGAGTGACAAACATCCTGTTATCATTACAAACGTTCTCGTTTATCAGTTTAATAAGATACTCACTAACTTAAATTAATTTTAAAACCTTTTCTCTCTATGTTTCAATGACACTCAAAACAATCATTCATGAATAACTTCAAAGTATTTTTAATGATGAGGGCGGAATAGCGTTCACCGTGCCCACTAGTATAGTATACATGTCATTTGGTAACTAAGTCATCTGAGAAGTTGCAAGAGACCTTGCAAACGGAATATGATTCGAATTCTTTGGTATGAAAAAGATAAAAAATAATTGAGGCATTATCATTTACTTTTTTGTTTTATTAAGTCTTGTATTTTTTGATACGGAGTTCAAAAGAAATGTGATAAAATTATCAACGGTCTAAATGATATTAGTATTGTGTGAAAAAGCAGGAATGTTTCCTGCCTCCCGAGCGGTTAAACGGCCAGCCTTATACCGAATACGAATACAATACGAATACAAAACGTATAAATTCTGAATGGTAAATATACCCCACCCAGTCGCGTGCAAACAAATGAATTTATAATCAAATTGCCCACAGTTTCGTGGATTCACGGTAAACGGTACGTTCTATAACAGATTCAAATCTAAATAATCTCTAATTCAATTACGCCTACGGGATGAAATGCAATTCTAAGAAGGAACAAACCTGCTATGTATGGCTTACGAAAAAAATTGATCAATTACGATGATTAACAATTTTTTCTTGGTTTTTATATGCATTACGGGATTATTTAAGATTTCACTATTAATTAGAATCAAGAAATAAAAAAAAAAAAACATAAATAAGTTCAGAAATATAGTCAGTAATATTTTATTTCCTAGAATCTCACGTGAAGTCACTGCGAATCTCTCATTGTTCATCTCATAAGTTCCATCCTATTTTTAGTATGAATTATAAAAATACCGTTAAGAGTTTAATTTTGAATACAAAGCAATGTGTACAACTTGCTAACTGACTAGTCCATGCGTTTCTTATATGTTGAATTAAAATTATGACTATATGGTATATTGATATGGAGAGTCTGCATAAAAACTTGGTACAGAAAAAGCGAGGTTATGCTATAAATAGATTTACAGAACTCGTGCACCATAATCTAGAGTTGAAAAAAAAATCTAAATTAAAACGATTTTCCTGTCAACAAACTAATTTAAAACGCCATCTATTCGAGACTGAGGAAACTTACAATCAATAACAATAATAAACTTTGATAATCATTTAAGTGGAATTAAAAAATATTAAGGCCATTAATCGAAACATAAATTATCTTATCAAGTTGAACCAAACTATACATGCCAACGTCTGATGAAGTTCGGTTAAGTATTTTCAGAGTTCATCGTGGACAAATATTTGTAACGCTGTAACACTGTAAAAACACGGGATTTTTATATATTTAGATGATTCAGTTTATAGTATTTATACGGCCTATAAAGTATAGTAAAAGACCGATACAGTCAAGAATAAAAATATAAGCAAGAATAAAAGTATCCGTCATAGTTTTTTTTTAATTTTATTTTTGGCAATCAATCTTTCTGATTATTACTGCCATTGTCGAGTAATCAATAATATTACAAGCGTCGCACGATCATTACAATATCAAGCGTCGTGTCAATCAATATTCTAACAAGATGGTGGATCTCTTGTTAGAACCCTCCAGGGAGTTTTTGTGGCACCTCAGAATTTCATGCTCCGTGGTATTATTTCCCATTCACTTCACTTATGCACGTTAAACTAACCATATTACATAAAACACCACCAACTTTACACAATATAGAGTCAAGTAACACAAGATTATGAATAAAATATAAAATCCACTACATGACAGACTGAAATCCAGCCAAAAACTCCATCCGTCATAGTTACTCGTTTGGTCCGTCCCATTTCGGTTGATATATCTAGTGTGCTGGTCCTTGATTTTATTATTTTTTCTATTTGTATGGCATGTGGAAAACCTCAATAGAATTAGTTAAATAAATAGTACAAAACGTTCTCGAAGAATAAATGCGAGGCTTCAACGAGCGATTCCCTCTTATTGTTTATTTTCCCCTCCGTTTGTTTGTCAATTACAGCAACATTTTCTATTGTTACGTATCATTCGTTTTATTCGTTATTTTGAATTATATTTATAAATAAAATAAACCGGCGTCTCTTATGACTAAATATGTTTTCCAATGGCAATTTTTATTGACACTTTACTAAAGGAACCATGTTGTTTTCCTATTATTGTTTCAGTTTTAATTATAGCTAATTGATTATGTATCTCCGTATTCACATATATAAAAAATTATCATCTCATGTGTAGTCGTTCTTGTTGTAGGTATAACGTGTGGATACTAACTTGCAAAAATTATACTTATGTGTAAGTCATTACACGAATGAATACTAGAAATATGGAAGGTCTATAGGAGTTTACATAATTATTTTAATGAAAATTCAGTTTCATACCGTTTGGGTCTGACGTTTACACTAGATAATAATAAAGTCCATACTCTTTAATAGTAGTTCGGTGAAGCTGTTAAGACCTAGCTAGGTCAATAGCGTAGTCAGTTCGAAAAAAAAAACATACTCTGTATTTGTTCAGCGGATGATTTTCAGTTTTATCTCTTTGTTCCTAGATAGGTAGTTGTTAGTGGGAAAATTGATATTTTAGTTGTTTCTAGTTTAATTAATAAATTAATATTTATAAATTTTGTTAATATTTAATAGCTTTTGCAAACGAAACCAGTTTTCGCACTAGCCCGTATGATTCTTATAGGATTCTCAAAGTTTTGATCAGAAAATTGATGTATAGTTTTATGAAAAATGTATTTAAATAAAATCATATTTATAGGATATAAGGAAAAATGAGACACTACATTTTAATCAAATTGTTTATTTTTTGCACTTACTTCAATTACCACAACATAAAAATCGTATACTTTCTAATCATAATACTAATAATATTTAATTACAATACCTATAGTAGATATTAGAATGATAATTTCAAAAGAAAACATTTACATTTTAATGATAAATTGTAATGATATAAAATTCAATGGAGTTTTTGGCATGACTTTACTGTCATACAAATATGTAGTATTTTTTTTACATTCTTTATTTTTAAACTTATGTTTTATTATGTAATATTATTGGCATTTTTTGTAACACAGTTGAATTTTGTGCGCAATTTTTTTTTATGTCATATAGGAGACAAACGAATATGCGGGTCACCTGTTGTTAAGCGATCACCGCCGTCCATAGAAACTAGCAACCCCAGAGGAGTCGCAAGTGTGTTGTCAGCCAGTGTTTGGGGGAATGGAGAGAAAGGGGGAGGGGAAGGAAGAGGAGAGAGGAAGAAAGAAGAGAGGGGAAGGAAGAGGAGAGGGGAAGGGAGGGGAGGGGAGGGGAGATGGGTCTTCGGCGCTCTCACTGACCGAACGAAACGTAACAATGTAAGCACTGTTACTTCACGTCGGTTTTCTATGAGAGGGTGGTGCTACCCCGGACGAGCCGACCCATTCAGGCTGAAACCAATAATAGCTTCAGCGTGGCTCTACCACTACTCTACCACAATTTAATTATATTAAGAATATTAATATGGACGTGACTAAAATGTATCCGCTCTCCATAAGAATTTTTAAACAAGGACACTAACATTTCATTAAGGTCTCGACCCACTACATAGACTATAAACATGTAAAATATATTCTTTGTATAACTTTATACGAATAACGCCTACTAGACCGTTACGACACCGTCCACATGGCACAGTGGTTCGACCTCGTAAAAAAGACTGGACATAGGGCATGCAAAATCCTAATTTTACCAAACTTTAAAATCCGTTCGATATTTCTATGAAACATCAACATATAGAAGTCAGATCTATTATTAAACTGTTCTTTTTGTTATGAATAGATAGAATAAAACAGTTTTTGATGTATGAAGTAACTTAAAATTTTAATTAACATCTCATGATATCTGCCAAAATTCGTTCTGAAAATTTGCAATGGAGAGCAACTTAAATATATAAATACCTCGTGACATTCTTTCACAAGATGTCTTATTGCCGGTATATGGCACGTCACGTTTTATACGTTTACTTTAATAGGTTTCTAACTCGATTACAGTTATTGAATTTTATGCTTCTGTCAGAGATTTTGTCTTTTATTCACCCCCGTCCGATATGCTCAGGTGTGCCGCAAGGCTCAATACTCGCGCCCACCCTCTTCAACCTGTTCATCAGCGACCTACCTAAGCTCCCGGGAGTCGAGGTAGGTTGTTATGCTGATGATACAGTTATCTACGCCTCTGGCTGGCGGCCGAAAGTCCTTAGGAATCGCATCGAAAAAGCCGTTAGCACGCTCGGTGACTGGTTTCTTCGATGGCGTATAGGTATTAACCCCGATAAGAGTGCCGCGATACTCTTCGATCCTAGATATCGCGATAACAAGTTAAAGCCCATAAGGCTATACGATTCCGAGATACCTTGGACCACCGAGGTCAAGTATCTCGGCGTCACTTTAGATAAACGTTTAACGTTCGATCCCCATATTAAGAGAGTGCGAGACAAAGCCGTTATGGTCTTGGGTCGCCTCCATTATTTACTCTGTCAGAAGAGCAAACTGTCCCTCAGACATAAGCTCAAGACAAAGTTTGTATTCGTCCGGTAATGACGTATAGTTGTCCGGTTTTCGCCCACGCGAAGAATCTAGATACGCTTCAGGTTTTGCAGACCCGGGGTCTGCGTAAAATCACCGGTGCTCCTTGGTTCGTCCGGAAGGCGGATCTCCACAGGGACCTGGAGATGCCGTCTATCTGGGCGTATATAAAATCACTTACAAACAGCTATTTCGAGCGAGCCGCGATTAATCCCAGTCCGTTAGTGGTATCCACCGCGAATTACGAACCCGTGCCCAATGCTGGGCGTTATAAAAGACGTCCGCGACACATTTTCACAAACCCTCCCGACGATATCACGTCAGCGAACGATCAGTACCAGCCTGACCCTCGTAACAGAGCATGCTCACGCCCACGCCCGCGTAACCACAGATCGCGCCGCCGCGGTCTGGGGGTTAATTTCGCTCCCACACACCCGATTAGGCCTCCCACGGCAGCGGCTCAAGCCTAGGTTCGATCCCTCGGTAGGGAGCCCTTGAGTGCGTTGCTTGCGCGATACGGTGACACACCCATACATCACTGATACAACACTACACGATCACCTCCACACACGTGCACGCCTACACGCTACACATCTTGGTGGAAGGGTTATTTTTGTTAAATTTTTTTCCCTTATCGAACTGAAAAACTCTCAATTTTTCCGACAAAAATATATGGAGGAGTTGTTGAGGCGAATATGCTTGGTACTCATATACGTTTCAACAGCTCAAACATATATGAATAGTTAGCTAGGTTAGCTAAGATAGGTCGTGATTTTGCATGCAACGGGCAACAGCCAAGCCGAGGTGTGCCGTGCACCCTTGAGCTGGTTGCCAATATAAATCGGCTGAGTGCCTTAAGCGCTCGCCTTAGTAGTCCGGTGAAGCTGTTAAGACCTTGCTAAGTCAATAGCGTAGTCAGTTCGAGAAAAAAAAAAAGAAATCTTTTATTCACTACATTTTAAAAAGTGTATAAATGTATCTCTGTTTTGTAATGAAAAAATCGAATAACTTATAAAGTGTTTTGTGTGAATTTTAGTGAGCTATGTCCGACCTCTTGCATGTGGATAACCCATCGTGCACCGCAGCGTGTTATGACTGGAGTGTCGCGACACAATGCGGCAACGAAGTCACGACGACTGTTCTGTTAGCAGTGTTGCTGTTTAAGAAATAAAAAAGTCTCCACACGTCATCTAAAAAGTCGCTAGATTTCGAAAAGTTCATAATTAAAAAATCCGCTAGAAGTCGCTAAATGTTTCAAAGTAAAAAATATAGTGAAAATACTATATTGCGAGTATTTTACTGTGATATAATGAACATAAGGCTTTAGTTGGATTAGTTACAACAACTTTTAGTCACGTTATAACTCTCCTTGCTGTTTTCATTCTGGTCGACCCCGAGATCGAACATCATTCTGCTAGAGAAATTCCAAAAACAACATCTGCAATTCATGTTGTTACCAGTAATTACAATGATATTAGTACCAAAATACTTAAATATTTTCAATATTCAATTAGTCGCTAGAAGTAGCTAATTTTTTTTAAGTCGCTAGATTGAAAAAAAAAGTCGTTAATCATGTCCAAAATCCGCTAGATCTAGCGACAAAGTCGCTAAAACGGCAACAGTGTCTGTTAGAAAAGCACCGATACGCTCCGTGCACGGTACGCGACGTTGCCAGACCGCTGTGCGCAGGCGGGCAAATCCATTGTGAGTGTAACCGCGTATGCTCACCGTTTTAAACGCGTTGCCGCTCCGTCCACAGTTCCACGCTAAACGTGTATACAGGAGGCCGTTTAGTAAAATGGAGGACGAAATACTTATAGAGAATGTTCGAAAATACGAGTTCATATACAATTTAAAACATCCGAAATATATGGATACAGTTAAGAAAGAAATTGCATGGAAGAAAATAGCGGAGCAACTAAAACAACCAGGTAAAGTGGTTTATTTACTCTATTTTTAAGTAAAAAGCCATTATAATTGCTCTTCTGATATCTTATTGCGGACTTCAAACGAAATAAAATAGGCGCATCACAGATTGTTGAATGTACTGGGTCAGTTTCTTTCAAATGCTATAAATTTATACAAGATGTATTTTGTGAAAACAACTTTATCTGCGTATATATATACATATGTGTAAATTTTTTTATATATAAATTATACTTACTTCTGTACGTGTGTGTTTCACTGAACTTCTAGTTAAAAGCTTTCTAATTGTAATTCTGTAAGTAAGCTGTGTTCACTATTTTAGGACTCACACCAAGATTTGCATTTAATATAAGTTAGTTAATGTAATGTGATTAATTGTTTGTGTGATGTCTAGTTTGTGAACCAAATAAATAAAAAAAAAAAAAAACAAAAAAAAGCCGGACCGATTTTGTGTGTGTGTTCCAGTGAATCCGAGAATGATTTAAATTCACTATTGGACCCTGTAGGTGGCGCTGCGGTTGAATTTTAGATATTTTTCCTGTTATCAAGGCAGGACAACGTCCACCGGGCCTACTAGTTTTATTAAATTACACTTTTTGATTTGATTCCTTAGTTTACGTTAAGGAACTTCATCGCTGCCCGCATACATTTTAGTATAGACTAATGGATCTTTGAATTTGCCAGATAGTCGTAAATGATAAATATTATATTTTCAGGTTAAAAAAATCAAAGTTTTTTATCAGCAGTACAATATTTTTTACAAGTTATAATAATACTAAATTATATCCGCAGTTTCGCTAGTTATTATATCCGTGGAATATCTACGTGACGGATTTTTTATGCATATAATTTTGCTATTACGTACATATGTTATAAATATCCGAAAAACCGAATTCTCACTGGGTCCTTTTAATTTTCTTTTCATGGTTTTGTACGAAACATAGAAGTCATTCTTGTAATATTCTCTATATTATAGTATTAGAAATTCCACTAGCTGTACATCTTGGAAAACTAAGTCCCATGCGACAACTAAAACAAGTTAGTGTTAGCGAATTACAATTTATTAATTTAGTAACCGAGTTATTACAAATAGGATTTTATTCATGTTCCAGCTACGGCTTGTAAACAGAGATGGCAGTGCCTCAGAGATGCCTACAGAAGAGCTTTGAATAAAAGAAAAGGGAAAACTGCAGAAGCATTGAAAAATGTTAAACAATGGAAATACGAAAAAGAGATGGCGTTTGTCGCACCATTCTTAGTGAAAAGGAAAACACAAGATTCTCTCGAAATCACAAGCGACGACGAAGATTCTAACAATGGTGATAAAAACGATGCAATTGATTTAAACGTGTCAGATATTCCTGACACCGAATTTGAAGTTGATGATACTTCTGCTGTTGATCTTCACTATTTTGATAACGAAAATATCAGAAGTAAGAACCCATTTCAACAACAAAATATTACCAAAATACTAAAGGACTTACAACAACCAGCGTCTGCTGCTTTACTGGAAAAGTTGTTATATCAGAACAGATTTGAAGCACCCCGTGGACATGACGAATTAGATCGCTTCTTTTTAAATATCTCTGATACAGTTAAGAAGTTTTCACCATATCAGCAAGCTTTGGCGAAGAATAAGATATTTTCTTTAGTTTCGGAGATGGAATTACAACAGTTGGCACCAAACACCACTATTTATGCTTACACTCAGTCTCCGCAATCAGATATGTTAAAAGTTTCACCTAGTTCAACGCCAATGCCGACTGGGAGTTTATGATATTAATAGAGCCTACACCAGTCTCGGTAAACACCGCGTCTGTGGGCGCAAGTTCGCCCACGGTTGATCAGTAATAGTTGCTAGATTTCCAAAATGCTAATTTCAAAATACAATTAATTACACCGCGCTATAAAAAAATGTTCTTCATGCGCCCAACGCGCTGTCAATAATTGTTCATCAAGCGCCTCAATTCTACTGTTATATAATGAAATACGACTGTTTATTGCCTAACTCTTATTTCGACTGCATCCAAGACAAATTTCTCAAGTAACTTCAACAATATTATTAAATTAATCATGCTGTTAAATTCACATAAATCAGAAAAAGTATCTTGTTTTTTCTGGAAGTCATAAGTGACAAAGCTAGCAGATCTACTGTTTATTTAACTTTTGAAGAAGAAGTTATTTCAAACAAAACGATCGCGTCGCATCGTCTTGACACCAAGATAAATTACAGTCTATTATATTTTCACCGTTTATAATCCGTCTGGATTTTCAAAATGGCGTCGAAATCCAAACAATGGCTGCTGTGTGTTTAGATTTCATTTCAAATTACTATATTAAATTTTGATTCAATTTTAAGGATTTAGGATTAACTGTGGTGCTCGTTAAAACATAATTCTTATCGTAATTGTGTCTCTAAAGTTAGGAGTTGCCAACGTTTTATTTAAATAACTGATTAAAATTTACAAATTATGTTTTGTAACTTGACTGGTTACTATCAAAGATCCCTTATAAATTAATTAATAAATTCGTAAGTACACGAGAACATTATTTTACATTTGAAACTCCTTTTTTTAGATATACTCATTGACGTAAAACTGTATTCATAAAATAATATCTTTTCTAATTCCTAAGATTTCCATGTCAATGTAAACCGAGGATACAAAAAGACATTTTAATTGTATTTAGTCAATCTATTTTTTTTTAAACATAAAAAATATTTAATATTGATATGTTCACTGTAAGTTGTTGTTAGGTTAGCTAGTTACGTAATTACTTAGTAGGGACTTAATAAAGTAACCGACTTGCCATTACATGGATCTCAACTTTTTACGATAGAAGAACTGAGTTGTGAGACTTGTTTTTTTTACGTTTTGTTTTTAATGGCATCAATATTATATAAATACATGCCTATATGGCAATATGCTTGCGTAGCATGTCTTGACGCAAAATTATAAATTTATCTCCTGCAAAAATACCACTCATCAGGCCGAAAGAAGTTTTTACTCTAAAAATAAAATGTTGGATTAATGGAATTGATACTCTTCATTAAATTAAACACAGCGTTTAATCTACACAGTTGTGTAACTGCTTGTAATAGGATTCGAATTGAAAACTTTATTTTATTCAGGCCCTTAAAAGGTTAGTGTTCAAATGTCAAAGCTATCAGAGCTATACTAGAAACTACTTTAATTATCTAGAAGAGGCAACGACAAACTCTATCAAGGAGTACAAAGAGGCGTTTGACTTCAAAAGCAGGAATGACAAGCACGTCGTCGAAAATTAGTTCGTTCTATCATGTATAGTACGTTTTTTTTAAAGTAAAATTTCTTTAGGCGCGACTAGGAGGTAATTGGACGAAAATGCAACGGAAGTTCGTTACGGCATTATGTCCTTACATTTCTATACCATCCGGTTAGGTAATAATAAAACAACCAAAAGTAGGGGTGTAAGGGGTGTCGAGTAACATCTTAAGACTTGACCAGGTGACTTTCATCATTATGGCCGGCATGACAGCGGCGACCGACGATGGATAATCTGTCTCTCGGTGGTCGCCACTGTTTGGATTGTACTATGCTTAGTATAGGCATAGTGAAGTCACTAGAACAAAAAAAAAGTTCTATTAAATCATAACTAATTTAATTCGTTACTTATCATATAGATATAGACAGTTATCTGTTCGTACTCTTTTATATTTTATTTACTTTGTAACAAAGAGTTGCTAATAATATTTTCTGTGTTATTTAAGTTTCGAATTAGTTGATAGATGGCACTACTGACAATTAAGCATTGATTTGATTTGTTACTTACATTGAAACCAGATAGCAACACGGTCGCACGCCCACATATAAATAACTAATTCTATTGCATGGTTTTTGTTATTATTAAATGAAATATTAATATTTATTTTCAAAGATTTTTGGAACGAAGTTTCTTACGGCAGGCTTGGAGGGGATAGGGATTTTGCTGCGCGACCGAACTGAAAAAAATGTGATAGTAAAACCGTAACGAAAAGTGCATGGAATAAAACCGTTAAATGAGACGTGCGCAGGCGCGACAGTCGTATACACAAGCGAGTAGTGTATAATAACTTTCTCTTTCTCCATTTTTGTAATTATTTCTATTTTTATGTAATTTTATTTTGTCAAACAAAAATAAAGAGACATGTTTTGTTATTTTAATTGATAATTTGAATTACGATTACATAAAATTGAGCACGATTTTTTTTTTTCAAATTGTGTCGATTCCCCATTAGCCGAAGGATCTTCGTTCCTACGTGGTATCCTACGACATCACATTCTTTTTTTTATGTATATTTAAATATTTAACGTTTATGTATGTTCATGTATGTATGTTTATGTATGTACGTATATGTTGTTTATATATACCGTAATGTAAGTGATCATTACTTCGGATGAAATCGTATATTCTAGTGTAATTTCTTCTAGATTAAGTATAATAATGAAACTATACATAACTTTCGACATAGTAAAAATAAAAATTCTTTAAATTTAGGTTCTTAGTAGGCACTGTTGATGTCGAAATACTACCACCGATACAAAAAGCATCCCAATCATCGAGAACAGCAGACCTGAAGTTCGAATGTGTTAATTATAATATAACTCTCTATATGTTTTTCATTTAACAATACAATTAGTATCTACAAATACTCGTAAGTTACGTTTAAAGATCTTTTTGGGGCAGATTTACTATACTTTGAGCAGAGCATTTAAAAATAATCAAAAATACTTCATTTAGTTTAGGTCCTAATAAAGCACTTATGAACATTGAAATTATCACCGGTTTGGACAAACAACCCAGTCATCGAGAAAAATTGACATGAAACTTGACTGTTACATTTTTTTAACATAAATTTCCAATACATCATACAAGAGCTTTTAGTGAATGCACAGAGAAGAGTCAATTCCAGACATCGTTCACATACTGATCCACTATATAATATCCTTTTGACACTAAAACCCGCATGACGTGGCGCTGAATCATTTCCAGAATATTTACATCTTCGACGAAATAAATATCATGAATAAGTCAATAAACAGTACCTATCCCTTTTTGGTGATTTTTCTATGTTGATATATTGTTATTGTAAATTATTCCATGTTGTTACACTGAATATTTGGCATTAAGTTTATAACGTCTATATGTCACACTTGATATTGGCGAAATTGCCTACATAGGCAGAGGCCATACCGGAAAAAAAGACAATAGATTTTTCTCATATCGAGCCTCAGGTCAGTACTATTTAGATTATAAATAGGACGCACAGACGATATATCTAAATACCTTTATTATATCTGACACACATAGTTATTGAGCGTGACAAGCGGCACGCACGTTGGATTATATTATTTTTTTCCTAGTATCATAACATCGTATAGGATACTCGATAGCAACTCCAATTATTTGAAGTTTTGAGATATTTCTATGTTTTCTGTTATAGTATTGTCCAAATAAATGATTTTACAAAATAAAGTATTACTTGTTTTTTTCTTCCAATGATGGCTTTCGTATTCTTTAAGAAACATAGAATTTAAACCGATGTACAATTGATATATCTTTATAATGTTATGTGAATGTGAACGATAGTGATGTCTGGAATTGGCTCCTCTCTGTGCATCCACTAAAAGCTATTGTATAATGTATAGGAAATATACACACATCAAAAAAGTCTAAGCAACATGCGTGATATTACAAATTTTACCATTTATATTAATTAATTTCTAAGTATTTACTCAAACAAAGTGCGTAGGCAAGTAAACTTTTTTGTTATTGATGACATACTGGCTGGTTGTAAAAAAAACAATTTGATTATGTTTTGTTTTTTCATAAAATTCAAATGACTGCGAATTTGTTTGAATTTAAGTGCGTTTTAGTTGCTACGTTTAGTCTTGATTTTATAATTTTACCAACCATTTATTTAAAGTTAGTGACAAAATTTAATTGTTAGATATTCTTTACGCCATGAAGCGACGTCATTTGATGGCAGATGAAATGCAAAGAGCTGTAGGGATGTTGCAAGCAGGAAGTAATTAATCTCAGGTATCTCGACATTTTGGCATTCATAGAAGTGTTATTTGTCGTCTTTGGCAGCGCTATAATAATACAGGAGAACCCGCTGAACAGCATCCAGACCGTAAAAGGAGTACAATCACTCGGCAAGACCGGTACATACAACTGACTGCAAGACGCCAGCCGATGTTAACCGTTCGGATAAGTTTGAGGCTACAAATTTCAAGTGGTGTTGATGTAAGTCCTCAAACTGTGCGAAATCGACTGCATGAGTACGGCCTACGAGCTCGACGCCCGACGACTTATTAATTCAATGAATAATCGTTGCCGCAAGTTCTGAATAGTAGAGGAGACCATACTTTGTATTAAATAGTTCTATTCTTTCACAATAACTACATTTTCTTTAGAAATTTCATTTTGTAAAAAAAAAGTTTAGTTTCTTATGTATCTTAGTTTCTACAGTATATTCTAATATTGTTCATTTCTGTTATTAAAAGAACTTATAAAGACAACAGCTGTTATTTTTACACCATAGAACCCTAAGGATATTATTTTAACAATAAAATACAACGTTATTATGTGAAGAACCATCCTAAAATTTAAAAATTAGTACATGTTGCTTACACTTTTTTGATGAGTGTATGTAAAAAAAATGTACCCGATCGGATTTCTTGCCTGTTCTTCTCGATGGCTGGGTTGTTTTCCGAACCGGTGATAGGTTTTGACGTTCATAAACGCCTTATTAGGTCCTAAACTGAATAACGTATTTTTGATTTTGACTTTGAATGCCTACTACAAGGAAAATGTAGTGACACTACCTTAATATATACTAATTTCAGATAAATGTCAAATCATTATCTGTTATTTGTTTGTTTGAACGCGCTAATGTCTGTTAGTACCAATCGGATTTGAAAATTTATTTTCGTTTTGGTAGAATTATTTTTGAGGCAGATTTTAGACTAGATAACATCACGGTTGTATACCTTTAGGAGCCGAGTAATAATCATACGAAATTTGACGCCAAGTAAGCTAAGCAAAAACGAAGTAATACTGCAGACGGCTTGTTGGCTTCGCACTGAACCCAAACAGCTGGTAACTTCAGGCTACTATAGATAAAATAACGTGAGATTTTGTATATTTAACACTTAAATTGTATTGTAGTAAATGCAATACACATATTTACCTTGGACTCACAAATAAAAATACAAAACGGTGATATTCACTATACATCACAAATACATTTTAAATATTTGTGATAATCAAATACGGGTCATATAGTGCGGCGCGATTTGTCTGGGGCCAGGCGGTCGCCCGACGAAAACCGATAATTACCGAGAACGGCCGAACAATCAATGCCTATGTAGACTAGGAAAGTAACAAGCCAAGCGTTGTCCGCACTCTACACTACAATGATGATTTGTAGAAAACTAATCGAAACTTATCAAACTGCGCTGAAAAATTTATTATCACAGTCAGTTATAAGGTATAATTCCAAGCTTTGTCCCACAAAAGTGTTTATCATAAATCTCACATTTCTATACATACCCAATTTTAATTAAACACAGCTACAATTATAAAAAAAAGGCTTTTAAAATTAAATAAAACACTCCCTTGACCTATTTTTAATGGTTTCCGTGTTGAAACAAAAACTCCGTGATAGGTGAATAATTTCTTTTAAACTTCTAAAACATTGCGACTAATACTGAACAATGCAAAGTTTTTAAATCTCTAAAGGGAAGATTCTTAATCTAAGCGGATCACATCGTTACACCTCCCATTCAGCCGTCTATATAGATGCAAATGAAATAAATTTCATTCCAATACGTACGTTAAATATTATCCCATTTATGGGTTTCAATAATTGGATTCATATCAAATCCCATACATTATAAAACGTCGACGCTTCAATAAGATTCTTTTATAAATTCTTGTATATTTTGGATGCTCTCGTCTACTTTCATTTCGTTTAATTATTTTTTGTAAACTTTGAATTACAAAAAGATTGTTTACGTAGGCATCTAATATCTATGTTCTTAAAAGTTTGTTATGAATTTAATAAAAAATAACAAGAAACTCGATTTAATTTATCGCTTGCTGGTTTTTGTTGTTGTAAATTTGTTTTTTTGCAAAAAATTATGCATTGCTCGCTCTCAATATTATAAATGCGAATATGATTTTGTTTCTTCGTTGTAATTTCACGCTATAACTAGTCGACCAATGTTTATGAAATATTGCATACACATTATAAGGAGTACAGAGAAATACATGGGGTACCATTTATAAAGAAACAAATAGTGCCTCTGGGGATATATTAAAGGTACATTAACGTAAGTGAATTTACGAAAATAAATTAGTAATAGTTATGATTATAAGAGAGCACTGACTGTTACTCGTTCAAGTATAAAGTAATAAACAGAATTTGAAGAAACTCAAATTAACATAGTTTATAGTTTAGAATAATACAGCTTTAATTTATAAGTATATGGTTAAGTTGACCAAAATATAATGATAGATATCAAGAACTCTGAAAAAATTCTACCTTCTGCGAGCTATATATCTCGGCGTGTGTTACATAAAGTTACAAGAATATGGTGTCATAACTTGAGTCGTAATTTTTCAAAAGAAACTAAATCCAATTTCGCCCTTCCTAATATTTTACGTTATTTTTTAGTATCTTCAAATTTTATACAAGTAAAATATGAAGATCATGAAAAAATCTAATAACGGTAATCTTTGATTTTCGTTCTCGTTGTATAAAAACTGAAAATGTTCCAAAAACTATGTTTATGTACATGCAAAAATAATAATATATAACTAATATAAAAATATATAACAAATAAAAACGAAGTCACAGACAGGCGTTAGTACATTGTTTCTCCATCTTTTTGGTTGTTCTAAAAATTTACAACACATAGTACAAAATAAACTTAAGATATTTTTGGTGTAAATATAAAATTGTCATTTATTTATTTTAAGTTGTCTCCATGCTATATACCTATAAAATACAAGCTGACACTGACCATGCGTTGCTGTGGTTCGTTGAATAAAAATTATGACATAGTATTTGGTATTCTTGGGTAATGAGTGTTCCCAATTAACTGTCGGGGTAAAGAACGAAAAATTAAATTATAATTTGATAGTTAAACATGACGCCATCTGTGAGATATCTATAACAGGCGGTCCTACAGTTTTCTGTCTACAAACTAATTTAGAGCGCCATCTGTTTGAGACTGATGAAACTTACAATTAATAACAATAATCAACATTAACAATAATTTCATTTGTGATTAAAAAATATTGAAGCCATTGACTGAAATATAAATTATCGTATCTCTCAAATTGGACCAGATTATACATAAATGCCAACTCACAGGAAGATCGGTTGAGTAATTTGAGAGTTCATCGTGAACACACATCATGTCACTTGAATGGGTCGGCTCCTCCGGGGTAGTACCACCCCTCTCACAGATAACCGACGTCAAATAACAGTGCTTGCATTGTTGTGTTTCGTTCGGTCAGTGAGAGAGCCGGAGGCCCACGTTCCTTCCTCTTTCCTTCTGTCCCTTTCCTTCCCCTCCCCTTCTCCCATATATGGACGGTGGTGATCACTTAACATCACGTGACCCACCAGTTCGTTTGCCTCCTTTGATATAAAAAAAAAATGACACTAAATATTTATATATTTAGATAATTTATATTTATTACTAAATTTGTGTTCTGGATATTTATATTTAGCGTATTGAATAAGTTTGGCAAGCACTGTATACATAAAAGTTTGGCAAGCTCTGTATACATAACAGAGATATTGATATTTATGCACCTCTAAGATTGATAAATTCCAATACCGTTTGAATATAATATTACCTATTTTCTACAAAATAATAGTGCAAAATATCATTGAATTTATGTGTTCTGGATTAAGTTCTTAATCAGATCGATATAATGTCATACTAAAACTGCACAGTCGCGACGGAGCTGTTTAAGATTGAGCGAATGATCGAATGAAAGACATTTTATTAAGAGACGCATAAATAACAGAGTTTAGAAGTTTTTCTTGCAACGTCCGAGGAGATTGAACCAGCTCGAACACGGTAAAGAGACATTTCATCTGGTATTTACGAGCAGTTTATTACTCTCATAGTGTAGATAATTAATAGTGAATTAGCTTGACAGAATTATAATATAAGCACGTAAGTTTAAAACTTAAGTAAAAATTAACTTTGATATAAACATTTAGTCTAAATAAAAAATAGCCAAGGAAATTGAAAAAATACTGAATTAAAAGGTATAAGATGTGAATTCTTCTTTACAAAAATAGAAAAAGGTTTTTTTAAGGATTATTTATACGTGAAACATTTTGATGAGTTAATGCTGCATTTTATGGATAGATATAGTTATAAAAAATATTTCAGCTACATCTAATAAAAACTATTTAAAGTATAGTTTTATTACAGTTCTTAACATAATATCTAAAGAAACGTGTTTATTATTATTATCATCGCATTTTTTATGTTAGATTGATTATCTTACTGTATCACTATACTGATTATTATTACACTATGTGCTCGTTTATCACAAAGTCTTGTAGAAAGTTGACAAAAATAGTATAGTGAAAACAACTGACTGCGCTATACAGCAATATGTAGCGTTATCAATCTATTCATATCAATAAAATGATGCATGTCGGGTGTTGTGCGCGTATCACGTTTAAACTACTCGATAAATGTCGATCAGACTTTTTACTTTTATTTCTTAGACCTTAATCTTTGTGTAAAAACTATCACAATATCTCCATTCGACATAAAACTTTAAGAAACTACAATTTTAATAGAACTCCATGTGTGAAATAGGACAAACGATGTGCGCAGGAGTGAGAAGGTATAGTATTTTATTATTTATTTATTATTTATTAAAATACTATTTACAAAGAAATTTTGTAAGCAAAGTATATTTTTACTCCTCATATTTCTAATTTTATATGAAGAAAGAAAGATTTTTATTGTCATAGCTAAATACAGTTGTACAAAAAAAAAACTTTTAAATATAAAACATGTAAAACTATGGTAATAAGGCCTGGCGTCAGCGTATTGCCGTTTTTGAAAACGGCGCTGGTTTTCAGCCAAACCTCAAATTTCCGGCTAAATTATAAGCAAGCATTACTTTTTTGCGCCCAAGTGTGGACATAAATTTAAAATATAATATCTATTGCTACAATATAATAATAACCACAAATAAAATAGAAATAATAAGAGAAAACATTACAATATAAAATTGTGATAATATGAATGCGTCAAATCTGTTGATAGAATATAATTATAATTACAAACGGCCTAATATTTGTTCCTCAAGAATTTTTTGTTTCATTACTTTCTTAAATATAAATTTGTTTTTTGTCTGTAATGGAGGAGGTATATTATTCCAAATTTTTGACGCCGCATATTTGAAACTTCCTTCATAGTCTACTGATTTATGTTTAGGTAGGGATACAGTGTTTCTTATTTTACATCCTGTATTTACATTATGAATGTTCCTATACGAGTTAAATTTTATATACAGGTATTCTGGTTTTTTACTCCTAATAATAGTGTGCGTGAGGCAAGCCAAGTGTAAGTATCTCCTTGAACACATATTTAAGATATTTTTGCTATTAATGATCGGAGATATATGATATATTTAGGTACATCATAACAGAATCTGATACATGCGTTTTGAACACGTTGAATTGCTTTTGACGTTTTTTCTATTAATCTAGGCCCATAAACCACATCACAATAATTAAACATATACATTTTTATACCACATATTTATATGAGATATATTGTTAAGGGAATAAATGATGCAGACGAAGTTTCGGGTATCAGTCAGTATATGGTTATACATAGTTTTGCTAATGAAATCATATTTTTTTTTTATTGAATCTCGGCAAAGTGACTGCACTATGCCTGATAGTAAGCATAGTACAATCCAAAAACAGTGGCGACCACCGAAAGACAGATCATCCATCGTCGGTCGCCGCTGTCATGCTGGCCATAATGACGAAAGTCACCCAGTACTGGATATGCACAGGCAGATCCCGAAACACGACGCGCAAAAGCGAGTCACTATGACGGGCTTTTTCGCCATATACATGGTGGTTGCGACCCAGTCGAGCTGTAAAACCCTACCACCCCGCTATCGCCATTGTCTCGTTCGTTGATCAGCAGGGTGCACTAGTGCAGGTGAGGTTGGCTTGGGTGTCTCAAGTCTTAAGATGTTACTCGACACCCCTTACACCCCTAATATTAGTTAAAGCCATTAGCTAAAGCCCGGGACTTCGGTTACATGAATACATGTATATATTCATATATAAATTTCTTCTGTACGTGTGTGTCACTGAACTCCTCCTAAGCGGCTGGACAGATTTTAATGAAATTTTTGAAGTTATACTTCTTTTGGCGCGTTATGGAAAATGATGAGAGTAAATTTTTATGATCCGCGAGCACACCGTCACGCAAAACCTGAAATTAACTATAGTCAACATTTTGTTTCTTTGTATTTTTCCTATAGTTAGTGTCGTTTTTTCTACAAACGTAGAACAAAGCGAGAGATAAAAATTTTGAAAATATTTTTATCTTGTTACGCCAAAGTACTTCTAACGCGTGTACATAAGTACACACACACTTTTTTTTGGGTGTATTCAGGTGGATTCAAAAATGGTTTAAACTCACAATTGGACATGGTAGATGTGCGTTTCGGCTGACTTCTAGGATTTGTTTATTATCAAGGTAGGACAATGTCCGCCGGGCCCACTGGTACTTATAAATATATCCTTTCTGTCTAACATGCATACTATGTTCTAAAAAATGAGAGTCAGACCTGGATATAATTAGCATATTATTATAATCAATGGCGAAAAACAGAGAGAAATATGAAAACTTTGATTTCTCGGGACTATTCCGCACTTAAAATAAACAAGACGGTTCCTTTGAATTTCGGGTCATTCAGCAAATACTGAAACGTCACTTTGGCAGTTTTCAATTATCCAACGAAGTGGCAGGCGAGTTCTCTCATGACTTGTCGAATTCCCTGACTCAATTTGAAAGTGTTGCTAACTGCATACGTCTAGTTTGAAACACACCTTAACAAGGAACGGATGAAATTGTTATAATTCAGTTATACTGTTGAAACTGTTGTATTTAAAGATTACTTATACCCGTGACACTGCTCGCGTGTAGTGCAAGAACCAGATAATTATGATTAAAAGTTACATTTATGGTATAAGTGATGTTTTAACAATTTCTATTCGAAGCAATTTTATTTGTGCTATTAATATTATGTCAATTTAATTGACTTTCAAGTTCATAATGTCCTCCGTTTATTCCTTAATTTAACAAGTGTTTGATTAAAGATAGCCAGGTTTGTAGGTGGTAGAGCCGCGCTGAAGCTATTACTGGTTCCAGCATGAATGGGTCGCTCGTCCGGAGTACTACCACCCGACACAATAAAAACCGACGTGAGTAACAGTGCTTGTATTGTTGCGTTCCGTTCGGTCAGTGAGAGCGCCGGAGGCCTATCTACTCCCCTCCCTCCCCGTTCCCAATTCCCAACCAACACAGGCTGGCACCGTACTTGCGACATCTCTGGTATTGCTGGTGTCTATGGACGTTGGTGGTTAACATAAGGTGACCCACCTATTCATTTTCCTATTTCCTATGATATAAAAAAAAATAACGATTTAAAAACAAGCATTTAGTTTGAATCCTAATAACCGAAGCGGAGTTATCAGTGAAGGAAAACATCGTGAAGAAAGCATAAGATAGTTGTATGGCTCTTTCTACGTCCGCTGTCGGCTAGATGCCACCGTCAAGTGGAAAATCTATCGTCAAGCGCATTTGGTGTGTTTCGAGAGCTGCACTTGGGCAACCAACTCTATGGTTAGTGCGTTTCTTGCTTTAGACCACATTGTCATTTAACATTAAATAAGATTGTGCTCAAACGATAAAGCCTAGTTTATATAAAAAGGAATATAAATCAATTCAATAGTTTACGACTTATAGACAAACTAACAAACAAACCGACAGATAAACAAAAAGCAGTTACCCTTCTATTTGAGAAAATTTTTTTTTTGGTATGAATTACGTTTTGAACAGTTGATGGGCTTAAATAAATAAGGCAACTTCATAAATTATATAAATGTTTTCACCAGTCTCATTCTATATGCGTTATGATTTAATACAATTTTGTTAATAGCACTCTTTCCTTCAAAACTCTGTAAAGTTTATACCACAGATATATCTTACACAGATTATACAGATACCTTAATACTAGCCGTTATAGACAGATAATTGAAATAACCACATGAAGATATCTATACTAATATTATAAAGAGGTAAAGTTTGTGAGTTTGTGACGTTGTAGGGGGTAATCTCAAGAACTACTGGTCCGATTTGATCATCGAGAAGGTTATAGGCTATATATCATCACGCTTAGACTAATAGGAGCGGAGCACAGATGAAAAATGTTTCAAAATCGGGATGCTTTTCCTTTTGAGAACTGCTGCGTGTTAGTGTTGGTGTATTTATTCCACGCGAACGAAGTCGCGGGCAGAGGCTAGTATGAAATAAACTAACCAATTGAATGTTACAACCAATTGCGTGAATTATCTGTAAAAGTATTTACTCTTTATATGAAATGAATATAAAATACGGTATGTCATAATACAAATAACTTCAAGGAAAAGGTCGAAAGTATGAAAATATGATGTCACTCTACATCAGCTTTACCCTACAAGTGAAATACTAAATAGAATAACAAGCGAGCGAAGAACTACGCAAAATTTTATTATAAATTCAAAGCCAGCATACGTAATGTTACGAAGAATAATATTTATTTCGCAATATCATCTATGTGCATTAATAAATCGATAGTGCTGTCTGTACATGTACGTTTTTCTCTAAAATTTTGTGATAGACATCTATAATAGAAGACTCGGCACATGAACACGAACATTTTAAAAATGCTTATGTGTCTCTCTGTTTCTAGCTCTCTATATCAAAAGTAGCCTAATCGATTCTAATAAAATTGTATACCTGAGAAACTAGTACCATTTTTAGAAGCACTAGAATAATCCAGAATTATTTTTCCTAATTGTTCTCAGCAAATTTTATTGCAAATTTGTAATTGGGAATTAATACTGACCCCATCCATATTGATTCATGTACTACACAGCTAAGTGTGATAATTTTAGAAATCAATTAAGTAAAAAAAAATAAATCGTAAAATATTTTGAGTAATATATGTAATATTACAAAATATTTATTCTATTGTTATTGTCTATTGTCCACTAAAATATATAAAGTATGTGTAGAATAGAAGACAGTCAGATGAGACTTTTTGTCTCTTTGACCATGACAACATAAACGAATAGATAAAAAACCATCAAGAAGGTGAAATGAAAACCCTGGAACCAACAAGAAATAAAACAGAATTGACAATGTCTCTGCCTCATTCATGGTAGAGGGATTCCGCTAAAAGGAAGTCTCAGTCTTCCAAACAAAAACTATTCTCAACTGATAGTAATCAAGTTTCTTATATATAATTTTATTTTAAAATATATAGCTACAATAATGCTTTCAGAAATTAAAAACCTTTTGATGAAAAAAAAAAAAATACAAAACGAAAATATTGCGAGTAAAATGGCGGGTACTGCTAGTGTAAATATGAGAATAATTCTTGATATTTTATTCTTGGCCTGTCTGCCTCTGTTAGTGACGTGTTTATTGATTGTCCTTGCCCTCCATCTACTGCGTACCATTTTTTTTCACTGATATAATGCTATGAAAGTAACATCTGAGTCTAGCCCTATATACATTTACTATATTAGCAATTTAGTAATTTAGTATGAGGCAGATGTTCTCCTGTTTTCTAACCATCACACAAATTTTAGAAAACGTTCTTTTCTTTATGATAAACTTTGCCAATGTTTTTTTTTCAAACTGAATACGTTATTGGTTTGAAAGGCCTTGACAGATTCACCGGACTACTCGCGGCGAGCACTTTAGGCATTTCGCCGCTTGGCAACAAGCTCAAGGGTGCCGGAGTGGCTGAAACTCGGCTTAGGCTATTGGCTTGGATGTAACACCGCGAATCTATCTTAGCTAGACTAAACTAATTATTCATACATATAAGAATTTGTAAGATGCACGTGTGTATCACCAATGAGCCTTACGAATTCAAGCCAGTGTTTCGTATCTGACAACTTTTTTCAACTAACCCAGTTAACCTTTACCACTGTCATTAAAATTAAAATCAATCAAATTAATTAAAAACAAAATTCGGGCAAATTATTTCCCTTTCTAACAGACCTCAATAAAAAACGGTTCTATTATTCCTCAGCTTTTTTTTTCGAACTGACTACGCGCTATTAACCTATCAAGGTGTTAACAGCTTCACCGAACTACTTCCTAAGCACGATTTCTATTGTAGGTACTCAAGTAATTTACTTATGGAAAGGTTTTCATATATAGAATATTAACTAAATATATATTTATTTTTGATTTCTAAAAAAACTTTCCTTCTTTTAGTTTTTTCGTACCTTGATATTTTATCTGCAAACACAAAGGTTTATATAGAAGGAGAGAATACGATGTGAGATATAATAAAACTCAACCGATGAAACTTGTGTCAGTTGAGACATAACCCGCTCGGGCACTGACTGATGGATCCTAGACTACTTTTTGCTAAGCAGATTATTCAACCCGATTTGTTTTTTATGAAAAAACTTTTCACGGGAATATTAACTTAATAATTTATACTCTCACATAGTAATATATCTTTCCGTGTAAGTGTATTATGAAGCAATAATGGTAGAACCACGCTGAACCTGTTACTGATTTAATGGGTCGGCTTGCCCGGGGTAGTACCACGCTCTCATAAACAAACAGAAGTGAGATAACAGTGCTTGCATGGTTGCGTTTCGTTCGGTCAATGATAGCGCCGGCGGCCCATCTCCCCCTTTACCACTAACACAGGCTGGCAATGAACTTGCAACTTCTATGGTGTTGCTGGTGTCTATGGTGGGCACTTGATATCAGGTGGCCCACCTGTTCGTTAGCCACATATGATGTAAAAAAATATAGCAAAAGTATGTCACATACATGTAGATATCATAGGGACACATTTTTGTAAACATTTTACGAACTGTATTTCTTGCTGAAAATAATTCGTGATGTTGAATCATTGAACAAAAATATACATTATTATACTGAATGTTACTGACTGAAGAAATATCTAGAACAATCTTGAATTTTGTACAAACATTGCGAATAATTTAAAACTTATCGCTCCTGGTACTGTAAACAAACAAATTTTAACCAAAGTTCACTGTAACCGTCACCCTTCCAAGAAACATCGTATGAATCTCAGAAATCATAATTTTAATTATATTCTGGAGAAGATTTGTACCTCTCATTTTTATCAGATATATAACTGAACTACGGCGCGACTGATCGCAGTTCTATTATTGATATTAAATTAAATATACGAAGCATCAAAAATAGGAAATCTAGAAGAGGACTATTGTCACAAAGTTTTAAAATATGTAAGTAGTACCATAGCACACCATACCAATTTTGCCTCCACAAATAAAATTCTTCTACTGAAATTATAATTTATAAACCGATGGTGTAAATTACAAATATTTTAATCTCACCCACCAATAGTATTAAACGACTAATAATTGCATTCGTCTTGAAATAAACTCACGTGAACAATCATTGGTTCGTAGAGTAATCGTATTAACAGTAAAAGGTACTTCATGAAAAAGTTTAATCAGGTTATTTACGAGTAAAGTTCTTTTACAGCCTCTCTAACGATCGCCATTAAAATTGAGCTGATGTTTTTAATGGACTTTAAACTCTAAGGACTCGATTTACATTATAATTTGCTAGTTATCTCGACGTATCCTTGATAGGAATTAAAAGTGCACTTTTATTTTTTATAATCTATTAACATACCTATGGCCAATTTCACAATATCTATTTAATCAAAAAGTATAGTACTCTGTCTGAGAGTTATCACAATACAATCCAAAAATAAACGCAACCAAGATATGTCCAATACGTTGCCAGTCATCAGTATAATGTCACCCTGTATCTCAACAGTTTAATATACATTCACTATTTCCAGAATTCAAGATGCCTAGATCTAACCCTACTGCACTAATTGCCCTCTTGTATCACCAGCACATACCACCTCTGTGCATATTATACTGGTATGGCTCTTTGAAATGACTTCTATACCCGATTAGACCTCCCACGGCTGCGGCTCAAGCCTAGGTTCGATCCCTCGGTAGGGAGCCTTTGAGTGCGTTGCTTGCGCGATACGATGATACACAAATATACATCACCGCTACAACACTACACGATCACCCCCACACACGTGCACGCCACACGCTTACACATGAAAGTTTAAGGGTTTACTTTTTTTTCCCTTATCGCACTGAAAAACTCAATTTTCCGATAATAAATATATGGAGGAGTTGTTGAGGCGTGTATGCTTGGTACACATAAACGTTTCAACAACTCATACATATATGAATAGTTAGCTAGGTTATCTAAGATAGGTTGCGATTTTGTATGCTACAGGCAACAGCCAAGCCGAGGTGTGCCGTGCACCCTTGAGCTGGTTGCCAAAATAAAATCGGCTGAGTGCCTTAAGAGCTCGCCTTAGTAGTCCGGTGAAGCTGTTGAGACCGTGCTAGGTCAATAGCGTAGACACTTCGAAAAAAAAAACTTCTTTAAGGTATGTTCATTGTACTTATTCGTTATTGCTTTAAAAAGATCCTAAAGAACTAACTTAACCCAATTTAAATTTGACATTTTGCCAAGAAATTGCCTAAGTTAGCTCAGTTGGTCGCTGGGGACGGCGGTCGTAGACTGTAAATACAGTATCATACATTCAACTGCATCTTGGCAGCGGTACATTTGGCATTATTACAGCTGTTTATTTAAGTTTCATGGCCCCGGCGGTTCTTGAAACTGCCATTATGTCATATTGCCGGGTATATATATCATTTTAAACCATATAATTATATCTGGTTATCAAACCAGGCACTGGATACATTTTGTAAGATGTTCCGAAAATGGCCTAATCCGTTTTAAAATAAAAAAAAACTGACTTAGGTTTCCCACCAATTTCCGATACAAATTGAATACTGTCAGATTGAAAAATTTAATCTGAAGTGTCAAATTTAACTATTGACTTCCTCATCGGAGGGAAGAGAAGCATAAAGGTTGCTTACAGGATGATAAAGTACACTTTAAAATATTTCGACAAAAATCATAAACATATACTAAGGCTTGAAGAAAACAGTGCGCTTTTCCTATTAGTACCATTTTCTTATAAAATGGACTACAGACGAAAAGTATAAAAAGAATATGTTAAGAGAAAAAGAAAGATATACACAAATACATTGTAATAAAATGAACTTACAGAATAAACATGAGTTGTGACGCAATAAATAAATATTTAGTTCATAAACAATACATAAATATGTCGCATCTGGTTATTTGTTGTGTGACAGATTTTACATTCTGCGCTCACCTACTCTCTTGCAAATTTTATTCGTAATAGCTATTCTATTTACGTATAAGGGTGCTATCAGTTTAGACGATTTGTGTCGGACTGCTGTCGTACGGTCGATACAATGATTCATAAGTGGGTGTTGTACGATAGCCTGACGAAAGCAGTACGACCTAAAACGTCTAATTTGGAGTGCTATGTGGTTACAGTCCGACTGTATTTCAGTCATGTCCATCAATACTTGCATTCGGTCAAGCCATGTATTCAGACTAGGAAGGGTTATTATTGGTTCGTCTTTTATTAAAAGGAAATTTGATTACAGAAATAAATGATTACTTGGATAATTCTTATTATTCGTATTTTTATTTTTTAAATTTGTATTATTTTTTTACATATATCTTCGCAAATCTTTTATTTTGTATGAGATTAAAATAATCATCATATTTTTAGTTTCATACAGTGGACCAGGCCTGCATTTCGTCTATAATTTTTGCTATTTTTATATTATTCATAGTATTATATAATTAGGCAAAAATATTTATGTTACAACATGCAAAACACGATGTGCCCTCCTAACTAGCAAATCAAAAAAGACGCGCATCGCGATCTCGGTGTTGCCGTCCTGCTAACGGACGTGCGCCGGACTGCCCTCGACCGTTCTCTGTTGACCGACTCGACCGTACATTATTCATTGTGGTGTCACGCAGCAGCAGTCCGATACCAACCGCTTAAATTGAAAACGCCCTAAATATTATAAAACCAACGCATTCTACGATTTAATACAGTGTTAACCAATGCCCGTGGCGTTTTCAAGAAAATTGTTTTATCTTTTTTTCATATACTTCGGAGATTATCCAGCTTGAACACAATCTCATATGATGTACAATGAGAATGTGGTCTAAGATAGTACAAAAGTTAAACCTAAAAGGGACTGACTCTCAAGTGAGGCTTCTGAACACATAACAGATTTTTAACTTCAGCTTGGTAGCTCAGCTGACTTAGAAAAAGTCTTACCACCATGTAATCGATGTTAATTAGATGAATTGTGTGTGAATCTATAATGTTTTCAATTGTAATTGTGACATTGGAATACCATCATTACGATTAGCTCTTATGGAAACTTTTTTATTTTTTTTATTTTTCGAAATGTAAACGCTGTTGACCTGGAAAGGTCTTTACAGCTTCACCGAACTATTGAAGCGAGCGCTGAAGGCACTCAGCCGATGTGGGATGAAAAAATCAGCGACAAGATCTAACTTTAAGATTTTTTTATTATCAAGGCGGGAGAACGTCCGCCGTGACCGCTAGTACACTTATAAATCTCCCAATAAGAATATCACTATAATCTGAGATTAGTCTGGACAAACAATAGACAATTGAATTTGTTTATACGTATAGAATATTGTGGATTGTAATCAGCGATTATTTATTACCCTCGAGTCTAGCTGTGTTTGCTAACAACAAACACCATTTCGCTTCTAAATATATAGCGACAGGTTATAGAAACAAGCGTTTGAATCTGCCTCGTCTCATTATTCCAGTCACTATCGTTTTGTATTAGATTTGAGTTAATCTCCGTGCGCAATGAGAGATGCCTTTGTGAATACTGAATATACGAAATGTTTACCATTTTTATCTTATAGTATATTTTCATCCCTAGTTTATTTTATTCCAACATTTGTTACATTAAAATAATTGCAAAGACTAGAAAAACCTAATAAAACCTATAGGAAATCTATTATTTTATAGTTTACTTGTGAATAAAAATGCATATTAAAACAATATCTTGATGTTTGCATATTGATACGTAGAATAGAACAGCCTTTAAACTTACACTAGCTGTTACTCGCAGCTTTGTTTGCTCGTAAACTACTCTCTTATTTCGTGGAGTAGTGACCTTTCCGTCAACTGCTAAGAAACCTTCGTTGTTGTATAAACATGTGTAACATATACTTCATATATTTCGAACTGCAAGTGATTTTTCAAGAGAAAGCTTCTTTAGGCGTGTTGAGCTGTATTTTTGGCAAGAGATAAATTCATTATATTGCGTCATGACATGTTAACAAGCATGACGGGCCGTATTGTGCTTGCGCGGCTTTCTAGCAACGCGTGGTATAGGATCCTGTGTTCATGGAATATTGATATTTTACACCCGTTTGATCAATTAATTCATGGAATTTATAAAAAATACATATATATTTATTGTTCCGAGTGCCAATAGACATGAGAAACAATTAAATATTAATAATTACAACAAACAAATTCTTAAATTTAATTATTGTCATTCACACTATAATTTTCACTTCCGTCGGTAGTAAATACCTCGACTTTTTTTTTCATAAACTAAGGTTCAATACGCTATACTGGCACGTACGACACGAGCCTACGGTGTAGCCATCCGTAGCGGTCATCCACCTCACCCCTTCAAAGGTTAATGATAAAGGATAATGAAGCTAATATTTACCTTTCAGTTACGTTTTTTCTTAATAGAAAGACTAAAGTGCTATTGTGTTATTTGTATAGTAATACAATCGACCTAAAATTAGGTAGCTAACACAGTGTAGAACTACGACTAAAGAGGCAATAATATTGGCAATCATTAGACCAAGATTAAATGTTATATACTCCTGTTACATAGGGAAAATATTTATTTTTTTATTTTTAATGGAGGTACTAAAAAAAAATTAATCAATCTTTCACGTTTCGAGTTACTAACTTCAGTAAAAATTAAGGCAGTTTAATAATATTAATACAATAATTTTGTAGGTGGTAGAGCCACGCTGAAGCTATTACTGGCTTCAGCATGAATGGGTCGGCTCGTTCAGGGTAGTACCACCCGACCCACAGAAACACCGACGTGAAGTAACAGTGCTTGCATTGTTGCGTTTCCTTCGATCAGTGAGAGCGCTGGAGTCCCACCACTCCTCACCTTCCCCTTCTCTCCTTCCCTTCCCCTTCCCTCCCCCACTCTAATACATGCTGGCAACGCACTTGCAGCTCCCCTGGTTTTACAAGTGTCTATGGACGGTGGTTATCACTTGACAGAAGGTGACCCACCAGTTCGTTTGGCTCCTATAATATAAAAAAAGAAAAATATATACTTCTGTTAAATCGCTCAGCTACTCACCGTAACTGCAGTATAACTCACATCAGATTCATTACGTTAATGCGACGGTACGGGTTCTCTTGTTATTTTACATCAATTTTCTTTTTTACAATATCGCACAATCATCTGAATTACATTTATATATTATTATTTTTCAAATGTTAACAATCTATTTATGCTTAAAGCTGTTGTTTCTGTAATCTATTTATAGGTATATTTATAAAACTGTCCTAACCTAACCTAACTAGTGTTAAAATTACGATTGTGAGTTTGATTAACGCAAGCGAAGCGACAAACAAAAACTAGTTGAATATATTTGATGAAAGTTTATTTCTGGTAATGTATTTAGTGTCAGAGAATAAATTTATAAAAACTTTGCCTCTCTGTCTATTCGAAGTACTTTACCGTCGTCTCTACAACAGGTGATTCGAAAACCTATTAAGACAATATATAGATTTTATCTCAAAACAATTGTTTTATTAATTGATGTTCATATACATATTTCGCGCTAAGGGTATAGACCGTATTGCTTTTCCTCCTTAGTAGTAAAACAAAATCTTTGTTTTTTTTTTTTTTTCGAAATGACTACGCTATTGACCCAGCAAGGTCTTAACAGCTTCTCCGGACTACTAAGGCGAGCGCTTAAGGCACTCAGCCGATTTTATTTTGGCAACAAGCTCAAGGGTGTACGGCACATCTCGGCTTGGCTGTTGCCTGTTGCATGCAAAATCGCGACCTATCTTAGCTAACCTAGCTAACTATTCATATATGTATGAGTTGTTGAAACGTATATGTGTACCAAGCATACACGCCTCAACAACTCCTCCATATATTTATTATCGGAAAATTGAGAGTTTTTCAGTTCGATAAGGGGAAAAAAAGTAAACCCTTCCACTTTCATGTGTAATCGTGTAGCGTGCACGTCTGTGGGGGTGATCGTGTAGCGGTGATGTATATTTGTGTGTCACCGTATCACGCAAGCAACGTACTCAAGGGCTGTCTATCAAGGGATCGAACCTAGGCTTAAGCCGCTGCCGTGGGAGGCCTAATCGGGTGTCAATCTTTGTTCATGTTTCGAATGATACTGCATCAAACGTTGTACGCAATGATGCTTAGTCAAAACGCGTATAAAGTCACGTATACTGCCAATTTCCTAGATACATTTCAAGTCTATAAAAGGAATTTTGTATTTTGCAAAATATACAGAGGTCCTTTTATTAAAAGAGGGTAAAAAATGTAAAAACAAGAATTTGCTTTTCATTAAATTCTATTGTAATCGACTCGCAATTAAACTATTGTGTATAATTTAAGCCCTGAAAATATATTTCTGAACATAATCGACGTACAATACAAGATTATCGCTCGGGAAAAACTAACAAAAAACTAGACCGGCCAGAGCTCTGCTAACAGAGTCCATTATGGCATTTTTTGTTCGACCAGTGACGCTGTATATTTGAAAGGCCAGCATATAATGATACTTTGAAAGAACTTTGTCTTGTAATGTACAAATTCGAAACTTACTAGGAGTTCATATTTTTTTATTCATATTCCAATGTTAACTAACATAACATTAATGCGCAAATAAGTATGTTTGTTATATTTTCCGATTTATTGATTATTGAAATTTTGTATACACGTTGTAAGGGCTACAGAAAAGAAAATATTTGGTTATCTTTTATTTTTTAATTTATATAAATTTATTTATTTTCAATAAATTTATTTCTTTTATTTATTAAAATTAACTCTTTGTATGGGCATATATAAAATTTACATTAATGCGAGCAAAGTCGCGAGCAAAAGTTAGCTAAACATATAGTAGAAAATAAATGCACTTCCCATTAATTACAAGCATGTTTTTTTTTTACTTTGTATGTTAGTATTTTTACCACAATGTTATATTACTGAAATATGTGTTCTAAAATCACAAATACATTAAACTTAGATGAAAACATGTTCTCAGATACAGCTGCCAATAAGCATAAGTGCCTATATCCAACGTGCGTATGGTAGTTATCCAAGCGAATACAAATACGAAAGTTAGTTACTTCCTAAGAAAATCTGGTCGTTACGTTTTTAAAATTAAATCTGTAATGCAATGAAATACGGCAAAAAAGTAGCCTATAATCTACAAAATAATATAACGACTTTTATTCTGAACAAACCAAAACACACGCCAACGAAATCTCAGAAAATGCTAGGAATATATAAAATAAATGGAAAAGGTCGCACCAAGTGACGCCATTTATTCCGCTAAATTAAGCTGTTTTAAAGTTTTAAAATAATTTTTTCTGTGATTTTATTTATGTACCCATATTAATTAATTCTATGTTAATTCTTGCCTATAAACTTATAGCTGAAATCCTCGTCGTAATTTCTCTATAATCTCTGGCGAAAGCTGCACATATATTGCCTTTCAAGCGGTTTAGATACAAATCCAGGTTTAATATTTTAATCTAGCTACTATAACATTCAACGAAAACGATGGATCTGCATATATTGCTATCACAGTGTAACTAAGTCTTAATAATAAATAAGGATTTAAAATATAAACTGCAGGGGAAATTGTTTTGTTAATAAAAGGCTTGGAGTATATTTTGGGTGCGAGCCAAAGCTTGTTGTACTACCGTAGTATTTGGTAAGGAGCAATTGAATTTCTACTTGACCTACATCTGACCAGAGCTTATACTATTAAAAGTATATTCATCGTAATAAAATATCTGATGAGAATTATCATCTTTTTTAGTTATTTGTTTTATTATCAAAATGTAGTATGCTAATTGTCGTGACTACTTGTGGCTTGACCGGTGAAATATCAACCAGATATTCTCACACTTGAAGCCCGGCATGTACTAACGAATATTGCGGAATTCGCGTATATTATTAATTTAAATTAGTAGCACTATTGACTTATCGGTGAAGATAAACATTGTAAGGAAGCTTGAACTTGAGAAATGATCTTGTAGTGCGACCGTATGTGGGAAAAACATAGAACTTTTGATTTCGAACAACAAGTCGTAGGTTAGCATGGTGATTACGCACATACTTTCTTTGGGTAGAGACTTATGGCCCTGCAGTAGATCTCTTACAAGCTGATGATGACAAAACTAAAAGGATAAGTAGCGATGTATTCGGACTTCGCATCGATCGATTTAGGTTCGAGCCCAAAGACCCAGAACATTCCATGAAGAAACACACCAAATGAAACAATAGTACGTTGTAATTTTCTAAAAACCGCCTACCGAGAGCTACCACACTCTAGTTGAAAACGCATCGCCTGATACTCTATAGCAGTTGCAAATGAAATCCAGTTTGAACAATACCAAAATTTATCATCAGGTGAGTCTGTGGTGAAATGCTCATGAAGTACATAAAACAAAAGAATTTGAACAACTTCTACATGATTACCTGTCGGTTATTTTACGCAATATATACTATTTTAGTATAATATAATTATTATAACGCAAATGTAAAACTTGACTTACCTTTTGATTGGATATTTCTACTGTAAATAACATTTGATGCTGAACAAATATATAAATAGTTTTCAAACATTATTTGTTGAAATACAAATTTGTATTACATTTTCTTTATTACAGAATAATATTCAGATAACAGACAATCATTGCAATGAGATATTTGTAGTGTAGGAATAAACCGATTTATAAAATAACATATAAATGGCGATGAACAGAATTTTGTGGGCGATAAATATCAGATATCGAAGAGACGTTGAAAAGTTGATATTCTTTTTCTATTTATTTTCTCAACTATTAAAAAGAAAAGATTTGATTTTCTGGATAAATTTAAAAATACTATACGGATTTTTAAAATTAATTCATTTTAAGTTATACATTAACTCGATCGACGCCGCAAGTGAAATCCATTGTTCTATAATTTGATAACGATAAATTCTATTTTTATTCATAATAGAAATATTAGGTAAATATGAGTGTGAATTTGTTTGTTATTTTCACGTTTTAACTACTTAATCGATGTTATAAAAAAGAGGGAAATAAAATATATTTATTGTAGCAAATATACGGACAACACAATAATAACAAGAATAAAGGTATATTGGCGCACAAACGAACATGTACTGCCTGCCCCTTTGCAAGTGATTCCAGCGCTGAATTTCAATTGTAGCCAACTGAGTTTAAATACTATAATAATCTATACTAATATTATAGAATAAAATAAAAAAGCCTAATTCTAAATTTTTTTATACAAATTTATTTTAAGTTTCTTATTTAAATTGTAGTCGCCTACTAATATTATAAAGGAGTAAAGTTTGTGAGTTTGTGAGGTTGTGGGGGGTAATATCTGGTAATAATCTAAATCTCATTAGAAAATTCTTTTACCAAAAAAAAGCCACGTTATTTGTGAGTGTCATATGCTATATATTAAGCCGAAAAAAGAAAATACTTTTCGTAGCAGTCGGATTTGCAAAGTAAATTATTGAAAAAACGGTCGAACGAAAACATTTATTACGAACGCTACCTTAATGATGAGAGATATATGATTGATTCTAAAGAAAAGTTGTAGGTGCATGATAATGCCTATTACCGCCAAACGAAATGGGCTTGGGTCAGTTAGTAACATGATAAATGTGAAGTTTGTAATGTGTTTCTGCTATTTGAATATATTATCCTACAAATATTCATTAAAATGTTATTTAAAAAAGGTAATGTGTAAGATAATAAAACCAAAATCTGTTTCTGAAAACCAAACAATAATGTTGTTATATTAAAACACTTTTATTCAGAGAGAAGCAATATCCTTGCAGTCAGGCGTCGCTGTACGATTTTATTATCTTTGTAGTTTGATTGATTTATAGACGTCGGTATAAATGTATGATAGTGAGCATATTAGTTAAATAAATTACAGAAACAATACTATTTTCGTAGACATAGGGTTTATTACTTTCTTATATATATATTTATCGTAAAAAAAAATTTAAATGTTTTAGTTTCCATATCAGTGTAACGATAAATAAAAACTTGATAATGCTTTCAGTAATTTGTGATCTGCTTTCTCTTATTTTAATTTTTGTGTTGATCACTTAATCCCTGTAAAAATAAAAAAAAAAGTTAAATAAATGGAAAAGTATCGTCATTTAGGCATAAATTATTTTTTCTTAAATGTTTTAAGCTACAAACTAACAATTTGACCGATACACAAGTTCAAATAGCCAACTTGGTAAGTATTAAAATACTACAAGCATACAACTTTAATATATAGTAGCAGTCAATATACGACTTACTCGTAGCTTTATGCTTAAGCTTACATTATTATTGGTACATCCAGAGCTCGATGCAGTCTGGTAAAGTAACACCAGTTAAAACTTTTCTCGTATACACAAAACGCAAACACAATTAAAAGTTTTCTGTATGGAATTTATTGCGTTAAACTTCGAGTGTTGTGTCAATTATTACTTTAGTGTCGTATATACAAGACGAGTCGTTTTGTTTACGCATTTTAACGATTGTTGTTTTACGTTTTATTACGAAAAGTAATTTCGATTTTCAATTATTAAAGTTTTATTGTAAGTATTAAGTATAAATATAGTACAATTATTTTGTGGATATTATTGTAAATTAAAAAAATATTCGACAAATAAATTTCCGACATTCGCAAAGTAATAAATTGTACATTTTATTTTGTGGATATTATTGTAAATGAAAAAGCTATTCGACAAATAAATTTTCACATTCGCGAAGTAATAAATAGCACAATTTATTTTGTGGATATTATTGTAAATGAAAAAGCTATTCGACGAATAAATTTCCTCATTCGCGAAGTAATAAATAGTACAATTTATTTTAGTGGATATTATTGTAAATGAAAAAGTTATTCGACAAATAAATTTTCACATGCTTAGACTAATCTCTCCTCATAATGATACCGTTTTTACAAATTTTCAAATTTCAAAATAAATCTTCCGTAGTATTTTTCGAATAGCTATAATTCCAAGCATAACAATATAATAATAATAAAATTCGGTTGTCTAAACGTACTTGGCAATAAAAGTAAAGTAACATCCACGTTTAAAATAAATTACAAAACATTTATTCTAACCTTTTGTATAATAGTGTATCTTGTTGAATAAAGTTATTATTTATTTTGATATACAAATTTTAATGAAAATATTTTATAATTTTACCATACTGTATTATAAATTTACTATATGAGTACAATTCAAAATAATTTCATTCTTTTTTCTAACTTATTACACTATTGACCTAGCAAGGTCTTAACAGCTTCACCGAACTACTCAAATTAATTTCATTTAAATATTATGTAAACTATAATATCATACAGCGCGTAATTGACTCTCAGGAACTTAATAATATTTCAATTATTAATGTAGTATCTACAGTAAATAATTGAGATTTGTTTTGTGTCTTAAACACTCAAAAACTTGTACAAATTTTAAACCAATATGTAGTTCAACCGAATTTAAAATAGAAATGAGCACAACATTTTTTTTATACGAATTAAATACACATGCAATCTGACAACAAAAAGTTGACATGTTAACGTAATGAGTAGTACCACTTTTTGGCAACAATATTCACCACGAAGCGTAATATTTATTGTAAAAAAATATCCAACGGTTTGGTAAAATTACAAAACGAGTAAAATAAATAGAATATTCTGTTGAAATTTTAACGGATCACTGGATTCCCAAGTCAGAGTTGTAAAAATAGTATAAAGATTTGCATATATTCAATCACTATATCATAATTTCAATTCTATTTTTTATAACTTTATAAATAATTGTAATAAATCAATAATCAGAAATGATATTTGTAATTTATTTTTTGTAATGAAAATGATTCACGGTTTGGTAAAATAACAAAACGTGTAGAATCACTACATAGAGTTTGTAAGATCGGTCCCCACCCGATACGCTCAGGTGTGCCACAGGGCTCCATACTCGCGCCCATGCTCTTCAATCTGTTCATCAGTGACCTACCTCGGTCTCGGTGGTTCGAGGTAGGTTGTTACGCTGACGATACCGTTATTTACACTTCCTGCTGGCGGTCGGACTTTCTTAGGAAGCGCATCGAAAAAGCCGTTCATACTCTCGGTGAATGGTTTCGTCGATGGCGCATAGAAGTTAATCCTGATAAGAGTGCCGCAATACTCTTCGATCCCACGAAATGCGCTAATAAATTTAAGCCCATCAGGCTATACGGAATCGATGTCCCTTGGGTCGAAGAGGTCAAATATCTCGGTGTTGCTTTGTCGTAAGAGTAAGATGTCCCTCAGACACAAGCTCACTTTGTATAAGACGTGTATCCGTCCCGTGATGACATATAGCTGCCCCGTTTTTGCGCATATGTCCAAAGAAACTTTGATAAGCTGCAGGTTCTCCAAAATCGTGTTTTACGTAAAGTGATCGGTGCCCCGTGGTACATCTGGAGAGTCGATCTCTATAGAGACTTAGAGATCCCTTCTATCTGGGCGTACGTAAAATCATTTACGATTAGTTATTTTGAAAAAACCGCGAATCATCCCAGTCCGTTAGTGGTATCCACCGCAAACTATGAACCCGTACCTAACATTGCGCGTTATAAAAGACGTCCGCGACACATTTTTACCGACCCTCCTGATTCAATCACGTCAGCGAACGATCAGTACCAGCCTGTCCCTCGAAACAGAGCGTGTTCATGCCCACGCCCGCGTACTCACAGATTACGCTGCCATCTTCTGGGTGTTAATTTTGCTCCCGCACACCCGATTAGGCCTCCCACGGCAGGCAGCGGCTCAAGCCTAGGTTCGATCCTTCGGTAGGGAGCCCTTGAATGCGTTGCTTGCGCGATACGGTGCCACACAAATATACATCACCGCTACAACACTACACGATCACCCCCACATACGTGCACGCCACACGCTTACACATGAAAGTGGAAGGGTTTACTTTTTTTCCCTTATCGAACTGAAAAACTCTCAATTTTCCGATAATAAATATATGGAGGAGTTGTTGAGGTGTGTATGCTTGGTACACATATACGTTTCAACAACTCATACATATATGAATAGTTAGCTAGGTCAGCTAAAATAGGTCGCGATTTTGCATGCAACAGGCAACAGCCAAGCCGAGGTGTGCCGTGCACTCTTGAGCTGGTTGCCAAAATAAAATCGGCTGAGTGCCTTAAGCGCTCGCCTTAGTAGTCCGGTGAAGCTGTTAAGACCTTGCTGGGTCAATAGCGTAGTCATTCCGAAAAAAAAAGAGTTTGTAAGATTATAACTTATATCAGTAGATTTCTAAAAAAAGTATCTCTTCATCTATTATTAATTGTATTTTTCTAATTTAGGCTTAGTTTTATAAATTCAATTTCCTGAATGCTATTATAATATGTTAGATATTTTACCTACTATAGCTATCCAATACAAACATAGCCGTACGAAAGATTTGGTAATAACCATAGAATTGTTAAAGACTTTTATGTTGCATGTTCACGTATAATTATGAAATCGAGCAACCCTTAAAAGCAGAAAGGATTATGTGTTATTTAAAAGCTTTTACGCAATACGTAAGTTAGAAAAGCCCGAAAATGTTGACCGCCATATTGTATTCTGACACGAAACAACATTGCGACGGTCAATCGCTTAATACAGAGTTGCAGCCACTGTTTAGACTGTTTATGGATTGTAGAAAGGCTCTCTATTACACCGTCTTGTGTCAAAGAAATTATCTCGATTAAAACTGAATAAATAAAAACTATTAATAATCTATACTAATATTATAAAGAGGTAGTTTGTGATGTTGTGACGTTGTAGGGGGTAATCTCAGGAACTACGGGTCTGATTTGATTTCTTTCAATGTTATATAGCTTATTAGATATATTTATCGAGAATGGTTATAGGCTATATGTCATAACGCTAAGACCACCAATAAAGAATGTTTCAAAATCGGAGCTTTTTTTCCTCTTGAGAGCTTTCGCTGTGCGTTAGAAATAAAGAAAATCCTTAATCCACGCGAACGAAGCCGCGGGCAGAGGTTAGTGATTAATATTTGTTACCGCATAAAGTACAAGAATCTCATATAAAATAATGAAGCAACGATATTATCATTAGTGTTTATAGACATCTACTAAAACCTGATATCACTCAATATAAATGATTCAGACCCATTTTTTTCGAACTGACTACGCTGTCGACCTAGCAAGGTCTTAACAGCTTCACCGGACTACAATTCAGACCCATTATCATTGATAATTTGAATATTGACCCATTGGGCTTAAATTAATTAAGTGAGTTTAGTATTGCAACAAAATATATTCGTAATAATTTTATATCGACTCAATATGCTGTTAATCTGAAAGCTAGTTCCATGTGTTACCTAATAATGTAGCTAAATATGTACATGATAAAATTTAGCTAGATAAAACTGCTAGGAATTAATAGCGTGCACCAGGTATATAGATATAGAGGCTCAGTGGTTTTTGAACTATAAGGACGTATTTTACAATGTGTGCGCTTAATAAGATCAATCTAATAAATAAGGACAATGAACTAAGAATATGGTGGTTTATATTGTTATGTCCAGTTTGCGACCTGGATACAAATAAACAAGCAATAGTCATCCACATGGATACACGAGATTCTAAAAGTAATCCGCCTTGAACTTTATCAAATCGTTTGAGTAATTAAATCCAACTTCAAGAATTTCGTACCCTCTTTTACCATATTGGACGGTGTATAGATCGCAACGTGGTGTATCCGCGTTGACCCACCGATCACGTCGCCATGTTCGGATGGTCAACTTCGCTTCCATACACCCATCGAGGCTTCGCTCAGCAGCATTTGAAGCCGAGGTTCGGTCTCACGGATTGAGGCCTTCTCTGCAACGCAAATAGCATTTAATTTACCAACGAACGTTGTCTTGATTTTTTCAATAAAAACTTTATTTCTTGTTTGTATTACACTGCGGTGTAAATACATGAAACTTGTATACATACGTGCGCTATATTCACACTGTTGTCCTCTACAGAATTGTTTTTACGTTCCCAAGTAAGTACGGCGTTGATTAAATTTTTATAAAACCCGCAGCGAAGACGTACATCAGTTCCGTGACACTGTTTCAAGGAAACTTTGTAATTTATCTTGACAAAAGGGATTAGGGAGTAAAAACGTTTTTACCAGTACTAATTCATGAGTTTTTTCTGTTAACTGTAGAATAACTCGAACTAATTTTTACATTATAATTACATCGGGCATGTTTATTTGATGAAAATGTACATTTAGTAAGTCGTGGTGGTATATTGACCGGTGGAATATAAATCCACTGCCCTCAGGTTCAAATCCTGACATCTACCAATTAATTTTTCGGAATTCAAGTACATTTACTGAATTCAATTGATAACATTATCGGCTGACGATGAACGAATAAATCGTGAGGAAACCTGAACCATAGAAATGTTCTTGTAGTACTACCACTAGTATGTGGTACAATAAAAAACAGTGGATTTTTCAGAGTTTGAAACCGCCAATACGTCGTGGACTGGTGTTGTGATTATGTACTTTCATTACCTATAATATTTTAAGCGATTTTTACTTCTTTAGGGAGGTTGAGCCTTACTTTTGACAGTACATAAAGTTGTCGTGTGAAGTACTTGACTGCGTTTTTTTTATGGAACATTAAAGGGAGCTCAATAAATGTATTATGTATTGAGATTGTGCAGCCTATCAATAATATGTTTAATTAATAATTAGATTGTAAAAAGATGTATATAATTATTGCTCTGTGTGGAAATAGATGTGAAAACTAGACAAGTGATAACAATTTCAACTAAGAAATTATGAAATTTAATAAATCATACCAGAATTGATTTAAAAAATCATAAGAGAGCGTAGTTATTCTGTTGTTCTAAGTTTTCACTAATGTCTGTAGTCCCTATGGGAGTTCCGATTCTGACGCGGCCGGGAACGGTTGTGTCGGCGCTCGGAGCGATATTTCGTGATTATTGTGATACAGTGTATACAAGTGAAGTGTTCGGCTTTCACCTTGAAGTGCCGATCCGGCTGACGTGGCGCACACGTGCACCGCAGCTGCGTAACACCTGCGTTCTTTTTCCTGAAATTGAGAGAGACCCTTCCTTTGTATGTATTTATTGTTTTGTTTATTATATTATATTGGTACATTTTTTTGTTTACTCATTAGTTTATCTATTTATTTACGTGGTCCTTTATCCTTTTAGTCGTCATTTCTTTATAAATTTATTTATTTCAATTATTTATTTGTTTAGTTATCCATTAATTTATTTGTTCTATAACTATGCAAATTATTTACCTTGCCTGTCTTGCTAACGTATTTCCTGTATTGCTTTCTTCTTCTGGTTCATTTTAAACAGCTCTCTTGATCTGCACCCAGGATAGACCCGTAATTAACCCGTTCGGCGTGCCCCCTACTCTTAAGGCAGGGAGGTTGTTTCGCGGTCCCCCCTCTTCTCGATCCATCGATGGATCCGCTAGAATTGTTAGACTTGTATCGCAAAAGTCTCCTCGCGAGCCGTATAAATCAGGAAATTCTTAATTTAACATATCATAATATTGCGTCGAAGGCCTCCGAGGCCAATTTCAATATTCGAACCGTGAACTCTTTCGCGACCTTATCGCTGCAGTCTCCTCTAGATGCGCGCGACAAAGGCCTACTAGAGGCCCCGATTCCTAGCTCCAGCTCGGAGACCGGCTCCGAGATGGAGCTAGACTTGACGGCGTCCGCCGAGCCGACCGCAACTGCGACCGAGTCCGCGATTTCCACGCCTTCTGCGCAAACAGATAAGGACGGTTATACAATCGTCTCATACAATAGGCGTCGTCCGGCTAGTCCGACGGAATCGGGTTCCGTAGGCCCGGTGAAAGTCGCGAATATAGGTGGCGCTCGTGTGCCAGCCCCGGCTATACCGTGTAGCAAATCACGGACGAAAGGACCTAGCTCCATCCCACTCACTCCTTCTCAACCTGCGGGTTCCGCAGGTAGGAAGCCGCGCCTCCCGCCTCCAGTCATGATTCAGGACAAGTCCCAATGGACTATGATTTCAAATAGGTTAAAGACCCTTAAGGTAAATTACACGTCCGCCCTGAGTACACCGGCGGGCATTTGCATAAAATGTTCCACGTCCGAAGACCATCGCGCTTTAATTCGATTCCTTACGGAATCGAAATTAGTATATTTCACGTTCGCTCTCGAAGAGGAGCGCCTCCTCCGTGTCCTGCATCGCCGTGTCCCGGCCGAAATCTCGGTCGAGGACATCACGCTCTCCCTTCAGGAGAAGAAATTCCCCGTGCGTGAGGTACACCGCATGTACCACCCACGCACCCGCGCTCCCTACAATATGGTGCTTATTCTCCTCGACGACGTGAGAGCATTGATCACGGAAAAGAACGCCGCGAGCTAATAAATTTGAGCCCATCAGGCTATACGGAATCGATATCCCTTGGGTCAAAGAGGTCAAATATCTCGGTGTCACATTAGATAAACATTTAAAGTTCAATTCACATACAGACAGAGTGCGAAACAAAGTCGCTATGGTCTTGGGTCGCCTCCATCCGTTGCTTTGTCATAGGAGTAAGATGTCCCTCAGACACAAGCTCACTTTGTATAAGGCGTGTATCCGTCCTTTGGTAACATATAGTTGCCCCGTCTTTGCGCATATGTCCAAAGATAACTTTGATAAGCTGCAGGTTCTCCAAAATCGTGTTTTACGTAAAGTGACCAGTGCCCCGTGGTACATCCGGAGAGTCGATCTCCATAGAGACCTAGAGATCCCTTCTATCTGGGCGTACGTAAAATCACTTACGATTTTGAAAAAGCCGCGAATCATCCCAGTCCGTTAGTGGTATCTGCCGCAAACTATGAACCCGTACCTAACGCTGCGCGTTATAAAAGACGTCCGCGACACATTTTTACCGACCCTCCTGATTCAATCACATCAACGAACGATCAGTACCAGCCTGTCCCTCGAAACATAGCGTGTTTACTTCCACGCCCGCGTAAACACAGATCACGCCGCCGTGGTCTAGGGGTTAATTTCGCTCCCGCATACCCGATTAGGCCTCCCACGGCGGCAACTCAAGCCTAGGTTCCATCCCTCGGTAGGGAGCCCATGAATGCGTTTCTTGCGCGATACGGTGACACACAAATATACATCACCGCTACAACACTACACGATCACCCCCACACACGTGCACGCCTACACGCTTACACATGAAAGTGGAAGGGTTTACTTTTTTTTTCCTTATCGAACTGCAGAACTCTCAATTTTTCGATAATAAATATATGGAGGAGTTGTTGAGGCGTGTATGCTTGGTACACATATACGTTTCTACAACTCATACATATATGAATAGTCAGCTAGGTTAGCCAAGATAGGTCGCGATTTTGCATGCAACAGGCAACAGCCCAGCCGAGGAGTGCCGTGCACCCTTGAACTGGTTGCCAAAATAAAATCGGCTGAGTGCCTTAAGCGCTCGCCTTAGTAGTCCAGTGAAGCTCTTAAGACCTTGCTGGATCAATGGCGTAGTCATTTCGAAAAAAAAAAACTGTAGTCCTTATGACTGTTTCGACATCTTTTTAAAGGTTGAATAAACAAAATACATACCAACGTTGAAATAAAATAGAAGTGGATTAATAAACGTGTTAATAATCTCTGTGTATTTCCTAAAGTACACACATGCGTTCTCGTTAGGCACGGATGAATATATTGAACAAATAAGGAACCAATTCCGTCTGTACACAATAGTAAACTATGCCGTTCAATACTCTTTTTGATTATACTATACACACAATACACACAAAACGTTAATATTATATGTAAATGTATATGGTAATAATACCTCGAGCCACATCCGTAATCTCTTTTACGCGAGGCAAATGTCGGCGTTTTGTTTTTCGGCATTTAAAATAGCTTGAACTCGGTTGTGAATTTAAAAAGTAACTGTATAATTATTCTTTTCAACCATTATTTTCTTTTCGGCCTCGAAACAAAATTTTGTTGGGAATTAGTAAAAACGACAAGTTTGAAAACTTGAGGCCTTAATATTAACTCCAAGCATTCTCCCAGAGCGTGACAATAATCATCATATAAAATACACTTAATTTTTGTTATTTTTTTTTTTATAATATTTATGATTCGGCGGCACTTTATGGTATCATGTCATTCGAACTCAAAAATTAATCAGGATTTAGCACTGGTGAAGCAATACATTTCATTAAAATTATTTTTTATAGAAATGTCTTGCATTTTGATATTATTTTATTAATAGTTGATCTTAGAAGAACAATATTAGTGAAATATATGTAGGAAATGTCATTTTCTACAAAAAAATCTTTGAATCCAAATTTCGAAGATCGATATTTCTCGAGATATTTAGCTTTTACTTTTTTGTAGCATTAAATTTTAATGAATTATTAAACCAAATTAAAGAAAAAATTATTTTATCTTGTATATTACGTCACTTTTATAGTTATCTAGTTTTCGAGCTTTGTGTAAAGAAAAGGATTATAATATTTTGCTTGAGAAAAAGACCGATTTTTTTTTTCATTAAAAAACACCGTAATAATCATATGATTATAACATAGTATTACGTTCTGTATAAAATTTACTTATTATATTCGAGTACTGAAAATAATATCTGCAACAATCTAGAATTCTCTAGAAACAATGCATATACGAGTTGTAAAACAGATAAAACAACATGGTGAGACATCAATGCGCGGGACCCGCACACCTTGTAACTCTGAGTTTTGTAAAGGAGTAAACAATTTATAAAAATAGCATTTCGCATTTACTTTCGATGTTATCCATGGTAAAGAAATGTTAATTCCATTCTACAGATTTCAACACATAGTTTTCATCAGAAATATATATGAATTATGAAGCGGCTGATTACACTTCTAGTCTGGACAATGTAGAGAAAGGAACGACAAAAGGAGTTAGATTTTTCATATAGTTTGCTGTTTCGAGTTGTGATAAATAAACTTGTCTTTCTGAATTGACATTATAAATAATAAATTCATCTTGTACAGACCTCAGCGGCTACAATCTTAAACGTAATTGCTAGATGATCATTAGAATACAACTAGGTGACCTGCGCAACTTCTTCTGAGAGAAATCGGTTACCTACCGGTTCCAATTGTATTTCCCACCCAGAAAAATCCTAAAAAATTAGAAACCGATTATAACGACTTCCAAAGCTTCAAGATTTGAAACCAAACAGGAGCTCTCTCAGACAAGTACCTAGTTGATTTAATGGATGACCTAAACTGGCGGACGTAGGCCACATCAATAATTCGTTTTATTTGAAGTAAGAGCGACCGTTGAATCATTTGGATATTGATCATACAAAAATACTAAAATCACAAATAAAGAGTGGGAAGATGGGGATAGAAAGATAAAAATTTGAGATTGTGGGTGTTTTTGATGACAAATAAAAAAAACGAAAAATCGCAAAATAAAATCTGAATATGGACACATTAATCACCTAGAGGTATAAAATATACTTACCGACCTATTCTCATACCTACCAAATATATATTTAAAATTTTATAATAATCGGCCCAACCGTTTCAATGTAGTTCGACCACAAACACCGTGACACGAGACTTTTATATATTAGATTAACATATTAACAATACAAACTTCACCTACCTACATAATTCTTCTTTAGATAATGGAAACATAAAATGATTTTTCAACTAACTATTAGTATACAATTTTACGAAGTAGGTATTAAATATCATTTTAAAACCGAATTACTATGCAAATGAAAATAGATCACCGTACACAATTGCAATATAGTTGCGTAATCAGATTTTATCAGGTATGTAATCAGAATCTATTGGGGGGTAAAACTATAATTAGTCATAAGGCGATATCTTTACAATTTTGCAAAGCAATAGTTGTAAGGTCCACTCAAAGTACAAATATTTTTAACACTGTAAAATGACATTTCCTTCTAAATTTTGGAATCCATTTCTTTTGTAGTAAATGTGTTTACTTCTCATATTATAATTCAAAACGCAGATAAATGTAGAGCATAATCTATCATTATTTTTTGCTCAATTATGTACACATCAAGTAAAATATTACATTATTATTTCAATTTAAGAGCCTCATATATTCCTATCTCAGTTCATCAAAGTTAAGTCTTTAAATATTAATCTCTCACAAATTAAGTTGTCGTTCTTCATATACTGCCTTAACTTTATTAAGTGTAAGTCAACGTCTCGTTGAGACTTCATTAATCTTCTATAAACCGCAAAATACTTTACCACAGTTTACTATACGTAACTGTAATTAGATGTCTAAAGCCTTAGTGAAGCCAACTAATTATATCTAAATATGATTTAAAAGAAATATATTATTTTAAGAACTTAGATTTTTTTTTTGTAAATATACAGTTAAGAAATATTGCAAGTAAATTAAAAAGATAAGTAGTATATTTAATAATATAATAAGCTCGTCTCACCTGCTAGTAGTATACACGTCTTCTTTTTAACCGACTTCAAAAAAAGGAGGAGTTTATAAATTCGACTGTATGTTTTTTTTTTTGTTTGTTACCTCATAACTTTGGATTGGCCAAACCGATTTTGATGATTCTTTTTTTATTTGAAAGCTAGTGCTTCCCGTCTGGTCCCATTTTTGGTCCAGTTCTGTCAACGGCATCCAGTGCAAAACCGTATAAGTGTTAAATTTGCATTTGGTGTGTATACGACAAATAGATGAATAACTCAATATCATGCCAACCGATTTCGATGATTGCTTTTTTATTGTAAAGGATGTTCTTCAAGGGTAGTTTGATGAGAGTTTGGTTAGGCTCTGATTATGGGATCCGTGACAAAGTAACACAAATTTCAAGAAACAAGCCTACTCCTTTCTTAAGGGCCGGCAACACATCTGTGATTCCTCTCATGTTGCAGGTATCCATGGGCGACGGTGATCACTTACAATCAGGTGAACCGCATATTTTAGAAAAAAAAAATTATGTACACTGAAAATGGAAAAATAAAGTAAATTTTCAAAAAAAAGTATTAACCGACTTCAATATTAATCAGAGGCATAAAAATAAGGCACTAAAAACCGGAAAATAAATAGTTTATCAAATTAACCAAATTTAATGAAACATATGAATGTGTGTGCTACAAAGAGATGCATTGGAAGTCGGTGCCTTTGTACCTAGATGTAGATGATATGATTTTCGGTTGGCACCGACTTCCAATGCATCTCTAGGTAGCACACATATTCATATGTTTTATTAAATTTGGTTAATTTGATAAACTATTTATTTTCCGGTTTTTAGTGCCTTATTTTTATGCCTCTGATTAATATTGAAGTCGGTTAATACTTTTTTTTTTTAAATTTACTTTATCAAATATCATGTAGAGATAAATTTATGTTAAATATAACAATGACGTCAACGATGTACGATCTATTCGCTGTCTTTTACCTACTTCAATGAAGTCGACACAAATCTATTTGTTTCAGCATGAATGAGTCGGCTCGTCTGGGGTAGCATCACCCTCTCACAGAAAACCGACGTGAAGTAACAGTGCTTGCATTGTTGCGTTTCGTTCGGTCAGTGAGACCGCCGGAGACCCATTTCCCTCCCCCCTCTCCTCTCTCTTTCCCCCTCCTCTAACCCCTCTCCCTTTCTCTCCATTCCTCCAAACACAGGCTGGCAATGCATTTGATACTCCCCTGGGGTTGGTAGTGTCTATGCCGCACCTTTTTGCTTTGGTTTATTTTGTTATATACGTTAAAAATCGTATCTGTGATCAAGTATTGGGTTTTTTTATTTATTATTATTTTACTTAACTTTTAGCTACTTTAGGATGGATTTTTTAATAAGGTTATTTGTCTTTATGGCGGTTGCATTTTGATCCTGTATGGTCATATTTCGATTATAATCCACAATGTCCCGGACAGAAGCGTCAACGGCCTGATGGATGAACTTACTAACCGCGTCATCAGTCACGTCATCATAGACGAAGGTATTGGTGTGTCTGGAAATTGCCGCTTTAGCATTTAAAACGCTATCGTGAATTTGCATGGTCTACCCTTTGTTTGTAAGATCACTGAATTCATGGACTGTCAAACCACGCAATCCTTCTCCTATCCCCTAGCTTTTATTTATCAGCCCATCCACCTTCATATTTGAAGTTTTCTTTCTATATGATCTGTATTCCTTCTCATGATATGCCTATATTATCCGTCACTGAAGCTATGTTCATACAGTCTCTGATACAAATTTGCCTAACTAACCTTCTAGTTACGTCATAAACCTTCTTAAGATTCGCGTCCTTGTCACATATAACTGATGTAAATGTCCCAAAAATTACATTTTAGGGAGCACAATAAATTCAACCGCAATACACAGTATCTAGTACCGAAGGAATTAAAGATGACAACTTAAAATTACTTATATTAAAATATCACTTTATCCATTTTTATCTACATAAGTTTCAATAATCTTATTTTACCACTCTCTCTTCTAAGTTCAGTACTTAGTGTTATAATAAATTACAAGAGATTTTGTAATGATTTTACACAGTTTGTCCTTAATTTTCGGTAGTATTCGTTTGGTATGTTTCGTAAAAGATTCATTAATACTTTGAATTACTTTATTCTTGTAATATGTTTCTTCATGCTCTGATAAATGCAAAAGGCAATGCAAATAAGGTAGAGGTCGCTTAAAGACCCACGGAACGCATAATACCTCACATTAATACAGATCAGGTATCAAAGTTACAAAACAAAATGGAAGTCGTTATTAATTGAATCCTAGAATTAAATTTGGAGTTGCTTGAGTATATTATCAAATGCAAAGGTATACTAAACCGTATCTTGGTAATATTTGTTGACATAAGGGATGTACATTTAATACTTTACTAATTCGTAGGCAGCCTTTGGGCCCTAGAATTTTCTTATAGATACGTCCGAGAAGGTAGGTTGAATCAACGACCGTAAAATAGAAAATACATGAGCGTGACAGCACTCTGGCACCTGCTCTCATCTCAGTCTGAACTGTATTGTGTAAGCGTTGTAATTTACTGAGCTTTTGATATAATATTTAAAAAGTGTTAGCTTGAAATATATTAATCATGATACTAGTAGAAAATTAATAGGGCATACAAGCATTCATAAAAACTTTACGTGAATCATTAAAAGTTCCAATTTTATTTTTGTTCATTGAACAGATTAAAACTTTGTAAGGATTATGTTTTGTAACAAGGTGAAGGGACTTCGAATCGGATTAAATTTTATAGTTCAAGGCCACTCGTGTTGGTGTTTGTGAATTACTTATTTGGATCCATCGGTTGTGCATTACAACCGGCTGTAGAGTAGGGGTAAAGTGAAATGCACTCAGCAGGGCAGCCATACCAAATATGTGTATCATCGGAATGATTGTATTAACTATATATTCCGTACTATAATCCGCAGTTTGAAATTAAAATGATTATTTTTCTATTATTAATTTTTTTTTGTTATTCCCATTTTCCAATTATTAAGTTGGATTAAAAACGCTGTCTTAATATCCTAGATTGAATATTTTCCCAATATTTTTAGTTAAATGACTACGATGCACAGGAATTGCATGATATAATTCCGCCATCCCCATTCCATCTGAGGACGACTAGACGCCGTGAGGGTTTCCACCCTTACGTGGTTGATATTCCCGCAATTCGTACGAAGCGATTTGCTTCCACATTCATTATACGTACGGCTAAGGAGTGGAATTCACTCCCGGCGTCTGTCTTCCCGACATCTTATAACTTGGGAGTCTTCAAGAGTAGAGTGAATAGGCACCTAGTGGGTAAGCGCGATACATCGTCGGCCTCATCGTCACTTACCATCAGGTGAGATTGTGGCCAAGCGCGTACCTGTTGAATATACAAAAAAAAAAAAAAAAACACGATCCGAAAAAAGTTTCACTTGCAATTTGGCTGCATAAAACCATATAATGCTTTAGTCTGAATGTACAAAGTTATTTAACTATAAATTAGATTGATTTTTTTGTCTAGACAATACATTTGCACTGAAAAGAATTCTCTGAACGAGGTACCGTTTTCACCTGGACTTTATATGACTACGTCTATAACATCGTAAACATTCGAAAGAAATAAAGTGCTGGTCTAGACACGCAGACATATAACCCATATGAAGCTGTCAGGTTATTTCAGGTGTTGGAAGCATTTATATTGTTCGACAGTTAAACATAATACAATACTATTTTCATACGTATAAAATTTGTTCTACAATTAAAATCAAACACTACTTGAACCTTAACTTAAAAGAATTAAGTTTGCAAGAGCTCATATCTTGAGAATGAAAGTTGATGAACCCACTACTTCGACAAATGTTAGAAGCTGAAAATGGTCGATCCAGGTGGAGATAATTATACAGAGAACAAAGCGTATTAAGAAGATAATGTAAAAGAGCTAAGTGGAGGTCGTAAAATCTTAAACGCAATTATCGTTATTACAGGGTCCAGGAATTGTACCCGATTAGGCCTCCCACGGCAGCGGCTCAAGCCTAGGTTCGATCCCTCGGTAGGGAGCCCTTCAGTGCGTTGCTTGCGCGATACGGTGACACACAAATATACATCGCCGCTTCAACACTACACGATCAACCCCACACACGTGCACGCCTACACGCTTACACATGAAAGTGGAAGGGTTTACTTTTTTTTTCCCTTAAGGAACTGAAAAACTCTCAACCTCCAGCCAAGCCGAGGTGTGCCGTGCACCCTTGAGCTGGTTGCCAAAATAAAATCGGTTGAGTGCCTTAAGCGCTCGCCTTAGTAGTCCGGTGAAGCTGTTAAGACCTTGCTGGGTCAATAGCTTGTCATTTGTAGGTGGTAGAACCCCACTGAAGCTATTTTTGGTTTCAGCATGAATAGGTCGGCTCCTCCGGGGTTGTACCACCCCTCTCACAGATAACCGACGTGAAATAACAGTGCTTGCATTGTTGTGTTTCGTTCGGTCAGTGAGAGAGCCGGAGGCCCACGTGCCTTCCCCTTTCCTTCTTTCCCTTTCCTTCCCCTCTCTTTCTCCCATATACAGGCTGGCAACGCACTTGCGACGTCCCTGATGTCGCTAGTGTCTATAGACGGTGGTGATCACTTAACATCACGTGACCCACCAGTTCGTTTGCCTCCTTTGATATAAAAAAAAGAATAAAATTGTCCAGGAATTCTTATTCAGTTCATTTTTGCAACCGATTTTTTAGATTATTACTACCATTGTCCAGTAGGTAATAACAATTATCGTGTCATAGTTTGAGTGTTCTAACAAGATGTCGGCTCTGTTGTTAGACCAGGGAGTTTTTGTGGCAACTCAGAATTTATGCTCCGCGCTATTATTTTCTGTCCACTTCACTTGTGCACAATAACGAAACTGTATAAAAGCTACTATATCATAGACAAAGATCCCGCCAAAACCTCAGTCCAGGAGTTATTTGGTGGCTCTTTTTTGTGTATATTACGTAGACGGTGGTAGTTAGATTACACACACGGTATGGTTAGCTTCCTATTATTTTTCTACAAGAAAGCTCAAATTTTATCCTTCTCCTCGTTTCATTGTTCATATATAACATTTTTTTGTTCGTTTCAAGATGCTAATGTTTTGGAGCTACTAATAACATTTCGAAAGATGTTTATATTCTATATTACAGTCAATACATGTTCAATTATTCAAAATTAAAATGCGACGTCATCTATAAGATATCTGTAACAGTTGGTATTATTTTTCCTGTCAATAGAAGTAATTTAGAGCGTCATATGTTTGACACACATCATGACACTGTACTCTTATGTATTTTGATCATTGAGGTAAGTTACACGGATAAGGTCATTATACTACGCATTAAAATGTAGTGAATTATCTCTATAGAGCACTTAACATAAATTGAATAGAATATAGCATGAAGATATTTTACGTTCAAGGCTAGCGATCGGTGGACATTTAACCTTAAAACAAAACACAATTTAAAACTCGGAATTTATGATCTAGTTTGATTAGAAAGCGATTCTAGTCGAGACGTCTAGAGCTATTACGTTTTCATCTTATGCCAGGTGAGAGGTCGTTACTTTTATATTATATACTAGCTTCTGCTGGCGACTTCGTCCGCATGGAATAGTTACTTTCGGCTAACGCTAACTTTAACTCGCGACATCGTTTACCTAGAATGTGAAGATACATTTAAATAATACAAACGCTAACCTTGATTTTGAAACATTCTTCATTGGGGCTCCGCTCATAAAGGTCTTAGCGTGATCACGTATAGCCTATAACTTAATCTCGATAATGAGATATTTAACACTAAAATAACCTTTCAAATCGGAGAAGCAGTTACTGAAATTAATGCGTTCAAGTAAACAAATGTTTCAACTTTATAATATTAAGTATAGATTATTACAGGTTCCTGTAGTTAATGTAATGCCATTTCACTTTTCATTTGATGAATATTTCTCCCAACACTAATATTTTTACCTCCCTAAAATGTTATTATAGTTGTAATAGGGAATATACCTTAACTAAATTAAAATATTAAGATTAGTTTTTTTTACCTTGATATATCTATAAATAAATTGTGGCGAATGATCGTATTGGCACATCTGAATATTTTTTCTTATAGAACGTGTCTATTTTGCTATAACTCTACATTGGGAGACGCTAATCTACATTTTATTATAAATTTTATAGTGTAATAAAAATAAGTTTAAATATCAAACATTTATGTTTCTTAAATGATAATTATAGCCTAAAATATTTTCTAGAGAGTGTATATTTGTATTTATGAGTCATAAATTAACGTGACGTTGAGTGATGACGACGAGTGGGGTGTAAAGGGTGTCGTATAACATTTTAAGACTTGTGACACCCAAGCCAACCTCACCTGCAAATGGTGTACCCTGCTGAACAACGAACGAGGCAATGGCGACAGCGGGATGGTAGAGTTTTACAGCCCGACTGGGTCGCAACCACCATGTATATGGCGAAAAAGCCCGACATAGTGAATCGCTTTTGCGCGTCGCATTTTGGGATCAGCCTGTGCATATCTAGTACCGGGTGACTTTCGTCATTGCACAGGTACCAACGGGATTCTCCAACGGCTCACCGCCAAGAGAGCGTCATTGAACCGGCGGCCAGGGGCCCAATTGTGGATAACCACCATGAAAGTCTACCCCACCATGCCGCGCATAATCTTGTGTAGGTTCGTCGTGCCGGTTGGTGACCGGATTCGGGGTCCCGGCTACCTATTCCGAGGGGGTACGGGAGCCCTTCTATCCGCCGAGTCAGTGCAATTCTTACAGGAATTTTAGTGAGTCGGTGAATTACATTGACTACTTCTGAGTTTAGATGAAGGTTGTCCGCTCTTCACGTTTTCTTCTTTAAAAAAAATGACAGCGCAAACAACAAGTAGAGATTGAACAGCGATCCACAACCCCTACGCCGCTTTTTCGATGGAGTTCATTAACATCCGTGAACTTCATTCTAACTTAAATGCCGTTAATCAACACCTCGAGACGGTTCTGCCTGACACGCTCTTCTTGACCGAAACACAGATACGCCGTCCGGCCGATATATCTTATTTACACTATCCCGGCTACCACCTTGAGGAGAACTTTCAAGTCAAAGACACCGGTCTGTGTGTATGTACGGTCGGAGGTGTGCTGTCGTCGTTTGTGCTGCATGGAGGATCCTTCTTTTTCCGTCCTTTGGCTACACGTGGACTTGGGCACTAAAATCCGTATCTACGTATGCCTCTATAGATCCCATAATGGGAATGATAATACTACTCGGCTGTTTGAATACATGATTAAGGCAGTAGATGACGCATAGGAGCAGTTCCCTACTGCGGAATTGGTAGTCTTAGCGGACTTTAATGCACACCACGAAATATGGTTGGGTTCCTCTAAGACGGACCACGCAGGACGATCTGCCCATGCATTCGCTTTAATACATGACCTGACTCAACTAATAATCCAGCACTCCCGGATTCCTGATATCACAAGTCATGCGCCCTCTTTACTAGATCTTTAGTTGACGAGCCATCCAACTGGGTATGATATATCAGTCGATGCCCCTTTGGGCACATCGGATCACTGTCTTATCGTATCGCCTGTGCCACGCACTCCTCCTCCATCCAGTGTAATTAAGCGAATTAAGCGCGAAAGTGAATTAAGCGCAAAGTCTGGCACTACTCGTCAGCAGATTGGAACGGAATGCGAGATTATCTTGCTTCCATTCCTTGACAGTAACGCTGTTTTGACGAGAAAGATCCTTCAGCGATTGCCGATGCGATTGCTGACGAGATTGGAATGGCCATGGAGTATTATATTCCTTCCTCCGAGATCGTCGGTAATCGCAAAGGACGGCCTTGGTACAATCGCTAGTGTGCTGATGCTGTTAGTAAAAAGCAAGCCACTTATCGTGATTGGATCAACGGTCGCACTAACAAGGATCCTAATCTCAGCACCCTCAAATCAGCCTATGACTATGCTACCAAAGCTTGAAAGAGGGTCTATTCTAGAGCGGATGCCCAGCGCATTGCACGCTTAGGTTATGAACTCATAACTCATCCAACTAACAGTCGAGTCTACTGGAGTCTGGCCAAAGCTATGCAAGCTAATTTTTGTCGTCCAACGTTCTCGCCACTGAAGTACCCTACATCATGTGTACATCATGGAGTACATCATGGAGCGCATTATCAATACCCAGCTTATCTGTTATCTGGAGGATCACTCACTTATTAACGATCGGCAATATGGTTTTCGCCAAAACTGATCAACGGGTGTTCTTCTAGCTTACGTACTGTACCGCTTGGGGGAGGGAATTGACAAGCACGGTGACGCCCTGGCGATCAGTCTCGATATTGCAAGGCGTTTGATTTGGGTCTGGCACCGTATCAATGATATGTTGCCTCTAGGCCATATTCATTGCTATGCAGATGACAACACTATTCATGAAACCTATTACACAAGCCTTCTTGCGGTCGGGGAGAAATAGAAAAGAGACAGCAAGAACTTGTGACTGAGCTTGACCGGTCCTTGCTTCGCATTTCAAAATGCGGAGTAAGTAATTTGCTTCATTTTAATGCCAACAAAATACAAGTGTGCGCGTTTTCCTGCAAAAAATTCCCATTTACCCCCCTTCCAACTCTTCAGAACGTCTCACTCGCAAAACGAGATAGCCTCAATATTTTAGGCTTAGATATTCGCAGCGACCTCAATCCTAGTGATTACATCGTAAGCGTGATCTACAATGCATCTCGAAGACTCGGAATCCTGAACAGGGTGCGACGGTATTTCATGCTTGAATAGCTATATCTCCTTTATAAGGGACAAGTTCGCCTTGCGTGGAATACTGTTCGCACCTTTAGGACGGTTCCGCAAAATACCTCTTGGTTACCCTGGACAGGTTGCAGAGACGGGCTCTCCACATTATGAATGATGCAAATGTAACAGTGGAAATAGAGCCGCTTCAGTTGCGCAGGGACATAGCCTCACTAAGTGTCTTCTACCCTCTGTATCACGGCGAGTGCTCCGACGAGTTATTTAATTTAATCCCTTCCTCCCCTTTCCACAACCGAACTACACGCATTGGGTTTCGTAGCCATAGTTTTATGGTAAATTGTATCTGGACACGACCTAAAAAGTTCGCATCGTCATATCTTTAACCACTAAAATTTTAACGAATCATTTAAATTGAATCTTAGAGGATATTGCAGAAATACATGCAACAAAAAAGAAACTTGTGTGCAGAGACTTTTTTAGGTTTTATGAAATTTCTGACAAAAAATTAATAGCTATACTAGTAAATTGCACCCATAGGAAGCCGTTGGAGTCACTAGTAAAAAAAACAGTGAAGGAAAATGGATATTAATATGAAACTACACTCTCTATTTATGAGAGAAAAACAGGTTGAGTGAATGCAAACACAGATTATTAGATTCTGTTCCACTCCTTCTCTTAGTTTAAGTGATATTGCATGTCTCTGCGATACGATGTTTCAATTTTATCTCTATTTCGTAGACAAATATTTTGAAATATGGAAAATGATTATTGTATAGTTTCCATTTAAAATGTTTTCAAAGCGAAACAACACGGTTGATAAATGAGATTCTTTCCAATTACTTTTTGTTTAATATACGTGTATTACCTCGTCTGTGTTTCGCTTTGTTATCCTATATTTTCAAACGAAAATGAATTAACCTTATAATATCTGTAGACGTTTCGTTTTCTTCTAAGTAATTCTTGAATTATACCGGTAAATAGAATTTTAGTTTATTATTCATCCGGGCTGTTATTCTTTCCGTAAATGGCTTAACCGACTTTAACAAGGAGTTAAAACAATTGTAGAGTATTACTAGTTGACCTGGCTACGAGTTGCTGAGTTCATTTATTGAAAAAGAAATTTAAAATTATAATATGACGTCATCAATGAGATAATTTATAAAAGTCGGTCCTACAGTTTGTCTGTCGATAGACTAATTTAAAACGCCATCTTTTCGACACTGATGAAACTTACAATGAATAACAATAATCAACATTGAGAATAATTCAATTTATAATTAGAAATATTGAGGATATTAAACGAAATATAAATTATCCTACCCTTCAAGTTGGACCAAGTTATACATAGGTACCAACTTTCTTGAAGATATGTTGAATAATTACGAAATTCATAGTGGACAAACATCATAACACCGGTTTTTTTTTATATTTAGATTTCAGCTAGATATTATAGGTTAGCAAGCAACACAGCGCAAGTCATTTTGACTTATTTTATGGAGAAGTGCAAAAACTGTTTCTCTTAATTGCATTTATTTTCGTGCAGTAATTAGTGATTTTTGATTGAAGAAGGCGTTAATTTGCGGAAATCCATAATTAAATAAAAATAATAATAAAGTAACGTCCATTATGTTACTTTACACTTCCGCCTGGAATAGATTAGTAGCTACAACGTGTTATTGCAACAAAAAACGTTTGATTTTATTTGTCCGAGTACCTTATACGAGTAATAGAGAAAGGGCAAAATATTAGTAACTAAAACGATAAAAAAAATTGAAAATGCGTTCCTTGGTTGACGGTTTATGACACTTGGTAATAATTCAGATCGAATTTGTATGAAATAAAAAACTATTTCACGACGATGGAGTCACAAGAGTTCATAAAATATGGCGTCATTTTTGAGAAACCTTATTTGTTATAAAAACTATTTAGTTTAATTAAGTTTCCAGAGCAGTGTCTGCTCATGAATGTGAAATCGCGTTCTCTTTTAGATAACCTTGTCTATATTGTTAATCAAAATTAGGGAATTTAATATATTTTCTCTAAACACGCAAACCAGGTTAACCGATAAATATTTTAAAATAAGAGTGTGGTTAGAATTTAGTTACAATTAACAAAATCACGTCAAAATATTAAAATCCATGGTAAAATTAAAATGGTTTAACAATTTGAATATATCTAGTTAAAACGTTGAACAAAACTGATCTAATAAGTCCCGTTATTAAAATTTTATATTTAATCATCTCTTTGGCTTCTTTTCTGCTTGTGCTTGCTTGCCCTCATTTACTAGTGTTTCATTTGTGTCGATAGAGTTATCGAGTAAGATCTAGTACTTGTATTTCATAAAAAAGTTGATGTAGTCATAAGGACTGCCGACGTAAGTGAAAACTCAAAATAATGAAATGACTGTGTTCCCTTTTGAATTATTTAAACTTTATAATTTGTAAATTGTCATTAGTCTGGTTTTCAAAATTATTGGCATCGTGAATAATATTTTTTACAGTTAATAAATAACCAAATATATGATAGGCTGCACAACCTCAATACAAAATATAAATAATAGACATACTACGCGTCACAAGTCTGAAGTGAGCTGCACAAGCGCAATACGGTCGGTCAAGATTACTGGCATGTCATGACGCGAAAATATAAGCTTATCTCCTGCCAGCAAATACCACTCAACGCTCCTAAAAAAACACTCACCTGAAAAACATTTAAATATGTCTTGTGAACACAGAAGTCCTGTGACAAATAGGTAATTGATAACAAAATTCTTGTCGATAATATTTTAGACTGTTTTATACCTATTTTGTAGTTCAAAATAAATTAATACTAAGTGACGTTACAAGTTATATCTTTTTTTATCCTTACTAATAAAAAAAACAAAAAAGATTTGTCGTAAAGATACACGATAGAACTAAAACGTATATTTTACAGGGAAGCATATTAATTTAAAAAATGCGACAAAAACCCAACGTCACGCGGTATTCCCAAACGGTCACCCATCCTAGTACTGACCTTGCGCGACGTTGCTGAATTATGGTAATCGGACGAGAACCGGTGTATCCAACACTCTGTACCCGACACAGTGTTTACCCCCATCAGTTTTTGTCACACAGAAAGGTTGCCGATCAGAATTTCATAGGTCACACATAAAAAGTTTCACTTAAAGAAATGATGACGTAAATCGTTTTGACATCACTATGACTTTTATGAATAAACAGTAACAAACAGTAACTGAGAATGGTAGTGGTTCATAAAACCAAGTGGTGCAATCCCCGCCCGTACTCGTTGCCTCAAACAGTTAGCAAAACAATTTCTAGCACACGTGAGAATCAGTTAATTTCCACACGACATTCCCACTCTGACCTGGATAACGTAAACACTTCGGATATTCTGCTCTGTTTTTTTATTGTCTTTTCCATTTAAATTTAATCATGTATTGCTTTTATTATTTCACGTACATATAAATAACATGCATAATCTCCATTTATAAACAATGATTTCAGTGCGTATTAGGATAAATAAAATTTAATAGTTTACAAAGTTTAATTGGTTTTCCGGGATTCGGGCGTTTTTGTAAATAATAGACCGGCTCAAGACTCTACGTGATGGAATATCAATCCGATGACAGCAAGTTCGGACCCCGGTATGTGTTAACGAATTTTTCTGAATTCGCGTACATTTACTAATTTAAATTGGTAACACTTTCCGCTGACGATAAAAGAAAACATCGTGAAGAAATCTAAACCTGAGGAATGTTCTAGTTGTACTAATGGATGTGGGAAAATATAGAACTGTGATTTCTCAGAATTTAAAATCGCCAATACGCTTTGGGTTCACGTGGTGATTATGCCTACACCTTCTATTGGAAAGAGGCTTATTGAATTCTTACATGCTGATGATGATGACGCCTGAATGCGACTACAAATTAAAAAAAAACTACCTTGAAAGAGGCTCATGTATGTACACTCCTAATTAAATGGGTGTTTATATTATTAATCAAGTTAAATCTTGAGCTAAACTATACTTCATCTTTCTCCTAAGTTTGTAAATTATTGAGTAAACAATTCTATGAATTTTAGATATTCGTAATAGCTTGGACAAAATCTGTGTGTCAGAATTTGATGTTAATTATGATGAAACATTATAACAACACTGGAGAATTTTAAGACATAATTCTTGCGAAATAATTGTATTCAGTACCTACAAGAGTAATATTATTCTGGCGTCGTTCAAAATGATAATGGGTCCATAAAATAGCTTTCGCTTTGCAACTAAATTTGAAATGTTTAAGATCGGCGAAGATCAAATCGATTATCAAAGGTGTAGACAAACAATGAAAAGCAAAAATTACGGTTACGTTTATTAAACAAACGTATGTCTTGTGCGAATTTTTTTTTTTTTTTCGAAATGTCTACGCTATTGACCCAGCAAGGTCTTAACAGCTTCACCGGACTACTAAGGCGAGCGCTTAAGGCACTCAGCCGATTTTATTGTGGCAACCAGCTCAAGGGTGCACGGCACACCTCGGCTTGGCTGTTGCCTGTTGCATGCAAAATCGCGACCTATCTTAGCTAACCTAGCTAACTATTCATATATGTATGAGTTGTTGAAACGTATATGTGTACCAAGCATACACATCTCAACAACTCCTCCATATATTTAATATCGGAAAATTGAGAGTTTTTCAGTTCGATGAGGGAAAAAAGTAAACCCTTCCACTTTCATGTGTAAGCGTGTAGGCGTGCACGTGTGTGGCGGTGATCGTGTAGTGTTGTAGCGGTGATGTATATTTGTGTGTCACCGTATCGCGCAAGCAACGCACTCAAGAGCTCCCTACCGAGGGATCGAACCTAGGCTTGAGCCGCTGCCGTGGGTCTTGTGCGGATATCAAATTTGCGATCTTCACAACAGCAAGGCTTATTACCATTCCGCCGTATACATATATAGTGTATATATACTAATACTATAAAGAAGAAAAGTTTGTGAGTTTATGAGCTTGGGACGTTATAGGGAGTAATCTCAGAAGTTACTGGTCCGATTTGAAAAATTCTTATAGTGTTATATAGCTCATTTATCGAGGAAGGTTTTAGGCATCACGCTAAGACCAAATAGGAGCGGAGCACTAATGAAGAATGTATCAAAATCGATTTTTTTTTCTTTTGAGAGCTTTCGTTGCGTATTAGTGATAGCCCAAAGTAATTATTCCACGCGGACGAAGTCGGGGGTAGAGACTAGTTTTTAAATAAACTTACCCACAACAACTTAAGAAAAGAATCTATTGAAATTAAGCAATAATTCTTACCTTAGGGACTCGGATAAAATTATTCAAAAGATGTTTTTCATTTTGTTTTTATATAAATTATTATATGTAGCACATGTAAGGTCAACATATCGACAAAATTGAATCTGATTCGGGCATGTACATATTTTAATTGTTTAGCTAATAATGTACATTTATGTATTCTACGTCCATCAGGATTATCCTCCAGAAGTTTTTTATATCATCCTAGTTACTTCATCCTAAACACCGCCACCATTTAAGACTTACTGCTCGTCCAATTTTAAACGTCTTACCAATATTTGGTTCTTTCTAATCTTATGTACCTAATAGCTGTACCACACTCTCCATTCTTCACAATAAATATTACTGATAATTATGACTGTTGAAAATAATAAATTGTATAATCAAATACGAGAGTCTTAATCAAATTTAATAAAATGGTTATTCCACGGTCGCTGCAGCTCCAAACTCTAAAGAAGTTTCCTAACAAATATATTCGACAACATTGTACCTGTTCAAGTTCGTACATTGTTTCTGAGTTAATGAATATTTTACGCAGAAAACGTCTTATCTTTCCATCGTCACGTTTATTATCGCGGAGCTGCTTTGTCTTTTGAATTCAAACAAGTATTATGTTTCAAGCATCAGGTTATTTGTAAAATCAAATTTGAAGGCGAAGTTTACTACATTTTAACTTTGCTTCTCTAATATTAATATTAGGGAGAAGTTACTCTCTAAGTTGCTGGTTTCTTTAATATATTAAAGGTTTTTTTGCGTTAAAAATCTTTAAAAAACAATGCAACACTTTCTGAGTGTTTTTGTACATGAAAAAATAAAGATTATTTCACAATTACTTTAAATTCTTAATACGCCAAATATTATCCTGGTGTCTAATAGGTATATCCAGTATGAAACGAATTATATACCTGTGTTATACGCTCCCATAAGTCAAAATACAAAACGATTACTGCTGCAGTAAAGCGAGGTAAGTGCTGAATTTACAACCAGTACTCAGCATTCAGGGGGAGTAAATAAAATGAGTTTGAATTAAAATTTAAAGCGACACGCATAACTCCTTGATCCAGGATCACACACCCCCTTACGCACGTATCGCTCGTATATGTTACAGCGCCATCAATGCTGTGTAATGTTCATCATTTTTGAATTTTGAGGATAATATTGTTTTCAGAAGCGATTATTTCATTGAAATTCGATGACGTGTCCCAAGTAATTTTAAGATGTGCACTTACATCTGCTAATGTGAACATTGTATATTTCTGCGCTCCAAAATCGACCGGTTATCCATATAATTGTCCTGTAAATTTAGAAAGTGTAGACATCGTAGGTTTTACGATATTTTATGTGCTCTTTAATATCCTCGAGAAACGTGACTGCGTCAGAAAACGTTAAGCGTAGGGCATATGTCATCAGCTGTAATATTTCAACAATTATACCTGTTGCATATGACTCATTACTTTTAAAGACTTATGTAGGAGATTAAATTGTTAAAGCACTTAGAAATACGTTTCATAATAAACATACATATATTATAAACAAGTTCAGTACTGTATGGTATGCACGCGTCTTAGCGACCGATCCGCAAAATACCTCTTGTGAAAGTTGGTAACTGCACTACGTACATCTGCCGCTGCATGGATGTCCACCTGCAATGAATATATTCTACTGTTTTGTGTCATCTCATCTCTCTCATCGTAGAGTTCGAAGCGACAAGCTACACGGTTATTTTCATCTCAGCATATACTAAGAAGTTTGGAGTCCTTTTAGTTTTTGCCATACCGTAAAGCTTTGGTACAGCATCCCGATTAGTGTGTTCTTTCCCTCTCATAAGAGTGAAAGATATTCTGCGACATTCGATGAATTATTTCCATGTCGGTAATTTCTGCTGATTATGGATTCACCCTATTTCACATCACGAATAGTGTCATTATTTTTAAAATGCCAGTAATTGCAGTTCCTACAATCTCTAGTTACAAAATGCGTTACTAAAACTTAAAACCTAGATATATCCTAAATCTCAAGTACAGCTATCCAAAAAACATCAGAGGAAGGCAAATAATATTCAAAGGGACTAGCTAGGAAACTGTCCTTGTCCAAAGACTTTGGACTTATTATAATACTACGTATATCACTAACTTAGAAGATGGTTACTAAGTCCAACATATATGAGAGGGCTAATTCCAAGGGATACTATTTATATAACAACAAATAGTACTACCAGTTATTCCATATCAATTGATTGAATTAGTACGTTTGAGCTACAGCGTTCACCCTATGAAAGCTATTAACAATATCATAAAGAAAAAATAACATAATGAACGAAACAAACGAAGTAAAGAAAGTTTCGAAACTCCGTGACCTTTAAAAATGCTATAGTAAAAAAGCAATTTCTATTAAACCTATATCCCAAAGAAACCAATTTCTTGTTGAAATGTGTTTAGATTGTGATGACACGCGACATGCCCTGCTTAGTAGATATATTGAAATTATTTCTTTTTTGGTCTGATTGCTTACTAAAAAGAAATTCTGTTGTCACTCAATTTTTGGAAGCGATACTGGAAGTTATTCTGAACTTGGACTGCAATATTAATTTGTACCATGAAAGATTATTGCGATTTAGTCATAGTTTGGAGGCAAGATATAGCACATTTAATATTTGCTGAATATGGCCACATGTTATTGCAATTGCCATCATACCATCCCGATTTCATTTCTCAGCTTAAAAGAAACTCATGTCAAAACACTAATATATTGTTTCAAATACTCTTTACAGATGTCCAGCTCTAGGTACACCTCGTGGTAAAGAAAAGCACTAATCCAAAGCAAGCTGATCTTAGCCAGACCTCTCACTCTTTTACCTGACGTACCAAATCAAAATACGAATACTGGATGTTATAGTGCTCTCATGGCAGTTATCGATGTCTTCAAAATGTTGTTTTACTAAAAGTTTTCTTATTTTAAAATAGAACTTATCCAGCTTTAAAAACACTGGGATAGTTAACTGCTACCCTTAAGATGAAAATCTGCATCTAAAACCCTGTAGGTGTGTTTTGACATTTGCATTGTAGTCCAGTGAAGCTTTTAAGACCTTATTAGTTTAATAACGTAGTTAGTTCGAGAAAAAAAAAGACAGTTGCACTTAAGAGCCTTTTCTTAAAACTAAGATTGTTGCTATATCAAGTGAGTGTGTGTCAAACATAAAAACTTATAAAATATTATTTAATTCTCACTAAAGACGCTTCTCTTGAAAGATCCGTAACTGTCAAATCTCGATGAGAAACGTTAATGTAAGTTGCGATTTGAAGAAGATTTATGTAATTTTAGTACGATATTTAGAAAAACAAGCGGCGTGAAAAAATTCCTCTCCACATAAACTAAGACTTTTAAAATTATGATATAATTTTAAACATTGTTTTTTCTATAACTGAAAAATTTGAAAAAAAAAATAGTTTTTATGAGTTTCAAATGTTTTTTCGCCTAACTGAGCGTGTTTTATCGTCTCTATCATGGCGAGTGTTCTGAAGAGTTATTTGACCTCATCCCATCTTCTCCTTTCCAATACCGAACTACACGGACGGGTACGAGTCTCCACAGATTCACAGTAACAACCATACCGGCAAGAACGAAGAAGTTCGAAAAGTCTTATCTTTGTCGTACTGTGAAGATGTGGAATAGCCTTCCAGCCAGTGTGTTCCCTTCCTCTTATTACATGTGGTCCTTCAAACGAGGCGTGGAGATGCACATGTGCAGGTCGGCATGATGGCGATGTCTGCCGTTGTTATTTAACAGCGACAGTTACCGTTATCTGTGGACTGTACTGTACTTAACATCAGGTACCGTACAGTCATTTTGCCGTACCAGTAAAAAAAAAATGTTCACCAAGAATTAAATTTAAATAATTAAAATATTCTATCAACTATGAAGTTGTTCAGTATAAACTTACTAAAGCTTAAAAATGTTTTAATTATTATAAGTTGCTATAAATATGATAGGAATCACTGAGTTAAGATACCGATAAATAATTTATATTTCTTTTGTGTAAAATGAATTTATCCTTACACTTCCTATGAGAAAATTAATCTACCAGAATTTATTTATTTTTACACTATCAAAAACGCTTTTCCTTAGGGCATTCTTATGGAAAAATCTGATGCACAACTTTCAGTTGTCTCTATTATGTAGGGTCTCAATACTTATATTTCTAGGTATCCTCATTCCAATTTAAAAATCTACTGTTCATTGAGCCAATCCTGCGATGTTCATCGCTAATTATATCCAAAAAGTACAGTCGTAAAAAATTCAATGTAAGCAAAATGTTTAAGTAATAGTTTCGTTGTATATTCAAGAAAATTAATTCATTAAAGCGCTTTGTGTAAGTAAATCCAGGGCGCGCAGTGACATCAACGAAATTGGTTTCACGCGATTCATCAGTTTGAATGACTTGATTACTGATGTACGGACACTCCCCACTGTTTATTCACATTGTGTAGTCATTCACCGTGTAGTGTCTCAACTTTATGTCACACTTTTACGTTTATGCTGTTTCATCAATTCTAGTTATTTTAGTTCGACGTATCATCATAAATGATGTAATTGAACATTGAACGTACCAAAGATTCTGAATTTAATAAAATATTTTCATTTTTGAATAGTAATTAGCCAAACGGTTTCTAAAAACTAACTCATACAATGCAAATACTATAATATAATCATGTTTATCTGTATTATATGTATAACAGTATTATAAAACGCAAGAAATTGTTCGTACTTTTTTTGTTTGCTTGAAATATCAGTCAAATTTACAAATAAATGTCTTGTACTATATGATATACTTACCTGAAAAGGTTATAGATTACCTTTTATATAACTATAACGTTCAATAATTGTGTGATTACTGTATGTGTAGAGTGTAGATCCAAATATACGCTAAGGCTATATAATGTAAATAGCTTGAGTACTCTTTAGCGGTGCGCGGTTACAAAAGCGAGAAAAATTAAACAAGAGTATATTTACAGAGTACAACTGGTTATTTACAATAATTAAAAATTTTGAATTATAATGAATAAATAGATATTATCTGTTATAATTAAGACTTGTATTTTGAAATATAAAGTTAAACGGATAACTCTGAATAAAATAAATATTTTATTAAAATACTTTAAGACGACAACTTTACTATATTCAAAATAAATAATATTTTTGTAATTCGCATAAACGGAGATGTCTAATTATGTTGTATCAAAATTTAAAAAAAAATATGTATAAATGAGATCGTACTTCAGAGAAAAGTTCACAAAGTTAAAATTTTGATTATTATGTAGTTCAACCACTACATAATAATTTCACTGTGGCATTAATGTGAGCAGTTTACGACAACAGACTTTATACCTCGCCCCGTTGATTTACGACGGCGGACCACATTGTTTTTTTTTTTTATTTTTTTAATCTATATAAATGTGTCTTTTTTTGCTTCTGTTTGTGTAAAATATCATAGTATACATTAACGAACAGAAACAGTAATAAATTACACAAATTAAATCAATAACCATTCGTTTATCAGTGTTTTATTAATATTTGAGAAGGAAATAAATGAATATGCCCGATGTGTATTCATATTTTTGGAAAACATTGACGGATACATAATTGACAAACTGATATAGAAATGAATTAATTGATCAGAAGAAAGTTATATTGTTGTTAAATATTTCAGTAGTTATATAGCATCTCAAGTGGCAAGGCTAACAGATAATATATAATGTACTAGCGACCCGCCCCAGCCTGAGACGATTTTATAGTACTAATGTGACGGGGTCATACGTTCAAGCGATTTCGACAGATACTATTCAATCCATTTTTAACAATTCAACATTTACAAGTAATCAATACAAAGAAGGTTATAATATGTAATATATATATGCTTGTTAGCTTCTTTAAATTATTTAATTGCTGAAAATCATGAAATGCTTTATATAATTTAATAAAAATGAGGGAGCTCAAACACAGACGCGGGTAAATATAATTTTTTTACTGATTGATAAATTAAGGGCGGAAATGCAAACAGCAAAAAGATATATATTGAACACTCACGAATACATACATGTTTCGCATTAATAAGAAGGAATGTAAAAGAAACAGTAATGACACAAAGATCATTATGGGAAACCCTATAGTTATCTATTCATGAGGTAAGTTACAAACCAGTATTATGCGAGACCTATTCCACTAATAAATTTCCTAATAAAGACAGCTCCCACATTGGTTGATTGATAAGGTTTTTTTTTTTTAATTTAGTACAAATAGAAAATACTTAGTTGCAGACATCACCACTGACCATACAATATCTGTCAAGGAAGTTTTATTTCAGTTCAGTTCATGTTGATATTTGCTTCAAGTACCGTTTTGAGTAATCTATTACTGAGTTAGGTGATATTTAGTAAGTAAATAGTCAAACGATTAGCAATTTACCCAATGTAATAACACCACTACAGAGCAAGTGCTTGTAGCTTTATTGCAAAATAATTAATACCTCGTTTGACGTATTTATACGTTTCACGCTCTCGTGAACACGAAACGATCACTATACAAAGAGAAATTCAATAAAATTAAAGTAACCTTAACCCTTAAGTAAAGTAACCCTTAAACATACAGTTACTCTCCGGACTTAAAAAACGGTATAAACTTATCATGAGTTTTATTTATTATTGTTTTAGTATTTTATGAACAGACGATTTTATTTCTCAAACTAGATAAAAAACAAAATTTGTTAGATTTGTTTGCGTGGTATCACATTATGCACCACATTAGTGGTACACACCATATTAGTGGTACACACCACATTAGTGGTAATCTCTACTCACAGCGACTGTGTGACCATGGACTAATATGTATTTGACGTTTAGAAAGAGCACTGATGGTTTCTTATAAGGGGCGATGTCTTGCGGTTTGTTAAACCTAACATTAATTTTCTGTACGAGAATTATTTCACGAATAAAAATAAAAATAGACCTTTTTGCCATGATTCATGATAATTCTGCGCTAAATCATCTAGTATCTAGTATAGACCTGGTGAAAGAATCAAATAAAAACAGATTAAATTTACTAAAAGAGCATTATGATTTGAACAAAAAGATATATGAGCTGGGGGGCCGTTTTTAAGATGAGCATAAATTGTTTGTGGATGGTTTTCTAAGGATTTCTCTGAAACCATACCAAGAGACTATACAATTAAAGTTACGATTTACTTTTTTTTAATGTGCGACCATTTGTTGCCAAATTACAGCCTGTAAAAAATCACCCATAAATTTCGATTTTTTTCTGTAACCCTTAATTTTTGGGACTAGAGTATGTTCTATTTAGATGTAGTTGGTTTTTTTATAGGCAACGAGGCAAGAGGCAAATGAACAGGTGGATCACCTAATGTTAGATGATCACCACCGTCCATAGATATTAGCAACACCAGGAGATTTGCTAATGCGTTTCCAACCTGTATATGAGTGAGAGTTAGGGGAAGGAAAGGAAAGGGGGTGGGAGGAAGGGAGGTGGGCTTCCGGCGTTCTTAATGACCGAACGAAACGCAACAATGCAAGCATTGTTACTTAACGTCGATTTTTGTGAGAGGGTGGTACTCTCCCAAGCGAGCTGACCCATTCATGTTGAAATAAATTATAGCTTCAGCGTTGCACTACCACCTACAAACTTAACTACAAGTTAGAATATTATAAACGTACGATACTTATAACAGTGAGTATGCGTCAACACCATGCGATAAGACTAGTTTTATGTGCAAAAACTGATAAAAATGTCACAGTTTACGATGTTAAAGTTTACGATCGATTATGAAAAGGGTTTTACGATTAATGGCGTTGAAATACACGTCGTTTTAATGGCTTCCCCTCTGCGCTATATTTAGTTCACTCTCAGAGCACATTCGCGAAATGGGTGAAAAATATAAAACAGAAAACTATGATAAATATTATTTCACGAGTTAGGAAAAGTTAGTTTTGATTATCAAACAAAGTTATAAACTAAACCACGTTTTACAAATAAGAGAGATAATAAACGTAAACAAGAAACCACCGTGTTCACTGATTACAGTTCTTCATCTCGTACACGGCTACCAAACTGACCACGTGTTAAACTTAATTATCTACGGATTGGACTCGACAAATGTGATTTCGCGGACGTGACCCGGCACCTCACTCCTACACCTATTCTGGAATTTGAAGCGGTCGGAAATTAACTATAACGTCATAATATACTTTATCGACTACACAAGTTTTACACAAGCTCTATTCTTGATCAAAGATATATAAACTAGGGGGCCTAACTAAGATGCTTATCGACAATCACTAACGCAAATAGAAAACGGATAAATGTATGGAGATGACATATCTATACGCTATATCACGTGGTTTTATAACGTGATAATCCGTTTATCGGTTTTCTATTTGTGTTAGTGATTGTCGATAAGCAACTTGGTTAGGCCCTCTGTATCGATCAAAATTCTATATGACCACGTGCTGCTTTAGCTCAGTTATTACTTGTTGAATTAGAATTATGATACAAGTATTTGCGTGGCGCCATCTTTGAGATATCTATAACAGTGGACCCTACAATATTCTGCCAGCGTCTTCGTACGCGTGGAATTGAAGAAAAAAAATGTTTTGTCGATATAATAACAATAACATAATAATAAACGAAACATCATTGGCACATTAAAGCCGAACAAGTTTTTTTTACTGTATTGGTCACAGATGCATTCGTAAAGCTACAGTTACTCCTTATAAGATCTGCTATTTGCCAATGAAAGTCCCATCAAAATTGGTGCAACCGTTTCGAAGATTGGCCGGAACAAACAGACAGACAGACGCAACGATTTAAAAAATGATTTATTGTTATTATTACCGCATTTTCTTTTATACCCCTTCAATAAAAAACAGCTATGTCGATATTAAACACACTTAAGTTTTATAACGTGTATAAATTTCTCAGTGTTTAAATATTTTACCTAATAAGTAGTTGAAAGTTATCTAGATGCCTTTCTCCAAACTATTATTATTATTATTATTACACCTAAACCTTTCACAGAATAAGGCGTTACTGAGGTGGCTCACCGGGTTTGTAGCGAACTAAAATAATCCCAACGTATTTCCTGTGTCTGCGGTTTATTTGCTACTCACACGTTGCACTTTGATTTTGAACATGTGATTTATTTCTTACACGAAGCAAATCTCTATATTTACAAAATATGTTTCTGAATATACAGTTGTACAACACTTTGTATTCTATTTAACAAATTTACATAAAATACAAATATTGGTAAGAGGATATTTACCACAAATCGTGGTACTCACTTGCCCGCTCGCATCGGAAAAGTCAATACCTATTAGTCTGGAGATGCTGCATGAAGGAGTGAAACACATGTAATCGATTGTGGTTATTACAGGGTAATCTGCAACATATTTTAATTAATGTTGTTTTTCAATTTTAACAGTTGCATACCGACAGTTTCAATTAATCTCAAGTTCAACCGTCAACCGTTTTTATTTTTTTGTAATTACTAACATGTCGCTCTTTCTATTACTAATTTCAGATTTAATTTTTCAGGTACACCTCGCGTAAATAAAATCAAACGTTTTTTGTTGTAGTGAGACGTGGTAGCGGTCAATCAATTCCAGGCGGAAGTTCAAAGTAAAGTCATTAAATATCCAATATTTTTTAAGAGCAGGCCTATTTTTGTCACATTCTTCTTGGGGACACGCTAATTTTCGAAAGTTGTAAGTCCATAATTTGTTTGTATCTCAAAAGATGAAACAAGTTACTCCTTGTTATTTTAAGTACCTGCGGCATATAATAGCCTAAGATACTGTTCATAAATTCCAGAACGAAAACCAACTTATGGAAACTTTTCTGTAATTACGAATTTTTCTTTAAGGGGAGTGCGTGCCTCAAAAATAAAGTTTTGGCTAAAAATTTTCATAAGTAATTGCTTCAGTTACGTAGTCCGGTGAAGCTGTTAAGACCTTGCAAGGTCAATAGCGTAGTCAGTTCGAGAAAAAAAAAGCTTCAATAACTACTGTCGGAACACACTAACAGATACCAGGCGACAGATTTGTAACTTGAGGGTAGTGGCTAGCTAGCTTGACTTAGAAAAAGACCTATCACCATGATTAGTGCCATCACGATATAATCCTTCACTAAAAGTTCCAAGTCCGTTCAAGGATTTGAACCTACTTCCATGGTGACATCGAACACGCTATCAACTAAGCCATTATCTCTTAACGGTTTCTTTAAGAAAATAAATATAGCTTATTTTTTATATTTTCTAAATTAAGTATTACATTTATACATTTTAGAACATAACGGCGAATGGTAAATATATTCAAAGATATATGTAGTGTCGTTTGTGTCGTTGTGATTGATAATTATACATTAATTGCACAGGTAGTAAATTGTCTATGTATATATTCTATTTGCACCCAAAATTACTCGCACACAATGAACTTTATTAAAAAGAGAAAAACTATACTCAGCTACTATAAGTTTTTTCATTTAAAAAACAACCCTAGGGTTTAGAACTTCACTTGTGGGAAAAAAACTCGTTTCTACCAAGTTAGAATTCATTTAAGTTTCCCTGTTTCATCGTAATAATATTTTTATTATGTTTTTTTTTGTTTTAGTTTTGTAAATTATATTTGTTTGATTAAATATTTTTTATATCCCGTATATTTGATAAATTAATAACAACTATTATAAAGGACATTGATAACGATTATGGCTTGAAAAAAATTTGAAGCGAAATGATAAATTTATAATTTCGCGTCATGACATGCTATTAAACGTAACCCACCGTATTGCGCTTGCGCGGCTTGCGTCAAACTATCGACGCGCAATATAGTAGGAGCCTGTGTACACATAATATTGATATTTTGTAACTCGTTAATCATCATATTTTGATTTTGATTGATATCCACATTTAACCAAGAAATGGTCTTACCCATCGATACGAAATTTTACACACGGAAAACGTAATTTTTAGATTGAGATGGTGTTATTGTCAAAAATACTTTATTTTATTTATTTAAAATCCTATGGCTAAAATGGAATAATCTGTTGAATTGTACTACGATTGGAGGTTTAATGGTTTCAACCATTTTAGGGCATCGTCAGTAAGAACGATCAAGTCATCAGGGAGACCATTATATTTCCTTAGTGGGCAGTGATGCATGATGTGTGCTATAGCTTGGATATCCGCCCCGCAGTAACAGCGCGCTGAGTCAATCCACCGGTACTTAAACTCTACACAGCGCCCGTGACCAGTACGCAATATATTTAACTTGCACCATTCACCTCGGGGCAGTTCAAAGCCTTTAATATTAATGCACGGGTCGATGTCGCATCTTGCCTCACCCAACTTTGACGCTTGCCAGGTTTTTCGCCATTCACTCCGTATGCTGGGATCCGTATTACATATTTCTGCAGCAATTTTGTAAGCTGGTCGTCGGAATTTTAGTCTATGGTGAGAGGGATTAAAGAACTCACCATGCATAGGTTTTTAATTATTTATTTTAATAAATCTCTTAGCAAGGCCTCATTCCTTCTCAAAGCTGGTGGACCGTAACTAAGTACCGTTAACCATTCCGTGGGAGTACTTATTAAAGTCCCAGATATGGTTCGCATAGATTTATTAAGCTCACGATCCACTTTTATTCGGGTAATGATTATGACTTAGATGTATAGCATTGAAGGAAACCTCCAACTCACGCCCGGCTAATTGATCATGCAGATGGAAGCAGCATGTTTATGTTTTCTTTAGGTTAGGTTAGGTTTCTTTTTTCATTTTTTTTTCTCACTTTCTCTGTTCTTGTCTGATGATCGTACCGTTTAAGTTGTACCTTCCTTTCTATGTGTTGCTTGTTATGGTACCGCTAAATGGTGATGGTCATGCGCCCTCTTTACTGGACCATCAGTTGACGAGTCATCCAACTGGGTGTGATGTGTCAGTCAATGCTCCCTTCCCCGATGCGGATCACTGCCTAGTTGTTTCCTTTGTGCCACGCGCTTCACCTCCACCGAGTATAAGTATCAAGCGCAAGGTGTGGCACTACTCGTCAGCAGATTGGAATGGAATGCAGGATTATTTCGCATCCATTCCTTAGCGGCAACGGTGTTTTGATGGAAGAGATCCTTCAGCGATTGCCGACAAACTATGTCGTAATTAAGGTTCAGGCAGCGTGACGTTCTTAAACAATTGCGATTGCTCGATGTCTGGAAGTCTAGTTGTCCTGATGGTATCCCAGTGGTTGTTCTAAAAACATGTGCAGCCAAGTTAGCTCCAATAGCTGTTTCTTCTGCATATCAATGGGCAATCTTTGGGCCGTATTCATTGCTATGCAGACGATAGTACCATCCATGAATTATGTTACAGCAAGCTTTCTTGCGGTTGGAGAAAAACAGAAAAGAGACGGCAAGAACTTGTCATTGAGCTCGACCGATCCTTGCATCGCATATCAATATGGGGAGTAAGTAATTTGGTCGAGTTTAATGCTAACAAAACACAGGTGTGCGCGTTTACTTGCAAGACATCTCCATTTACCCCCCTCCTACTCTTCAGAACATCTCGCTCGCAATGCGAGACAGTCTCAATATCTTGGGTGTAGATATTCGCAGCGACCTCAATTCCAGGGACTACATCGGGAGCGTAATCTCCACTGCATCTTGGAGACTCGGAATTCTTAACAAGGTGCGACGATTTTTAACGCCTAATCAACTCTATCTAAAACTACACCTCACCAACATCCGGGGTCTGCACTCTAACCTTAACTCAGTTCATCACCACCTTGAAACTGCCAAACCGTACCTACTCTTCCTGACGGAGACGCAGATACGTTGCCCAGACGATGATATCTACATAAATTACCCAGGGTATATCCTGGAGCACCATTTCATCCAACGTGCTAGTGTCTATGCATACATTCGTGACGACATCTGCTATCGGCGTCTTCGAAACTTAGAAGATCGATACTTCTCAACACTTTGCATACTGGTTGACTCAGGTTTAGAAAGGACTGTTTACATTGGAGCATACAG
>JACEII010000003.1:560553-717423 GCA_014332785.1 Antheraea mylitta
TCCATGTATAGAGAGGCGCGCGCGCGCAGCGTACGCTGCACGCCACACCACTCCCCTGGGGATGTTATAGCCCGGCCTGAAAATAAGTCGGGAAATTAACTCGACGCCCTGATCTCGTACGTCTAGCTTCTGCTTCTGGGTCGCCGATGATAGCTGGACTGGATATCGTATCTTGCTGTACGTCCGCCAGCATGTGAGCTGGTTTTACTCTGTCAATAGATACCGCAACAGGCCCTCTAGCTGATTCAATGGTTATGGTTTTGTCATTCCGGGATATAACTTTATAAGGGCCCATGTATGGTGGTTCTAAGGCTCCTCTTAAAGCGTCTTTTCGTAGGAATACCTGTGCTGCCTTTTTCAAATCACTGTGTACAAATATCGGCTTGCTTCCATGCCTTGACGCAGGAGTTGCTTGGAGAGACAACATTTTCTGACGCAGGTTGCGTACGAAATCCGGAACATCTACGTTTTTTGTATAATGAGAGTGAAAGTACTCACCAGGTATCCGTAGTACCTCCCCATAGACCATCTCCGCTGGTGAACCCTGAATGTCTGGCTTCCATGCGGTTCTTAGCCCCAACATGACAGCGGGTAGGACTTCTGTCCACTGGTTGTCGCCGTGCGCCATGATCGCCGCCTTGAGTGTCCGATGTAGTCTTTCCACCATGCCATTGGCCGCTGGATGATATGCCGACGTGCGCTTAATCTGGATGCCGCACATATCTGCCAAACATTTGAATAAGTGGGAATTAAATTGCCTCCCCTGATCAGTCGTGATTATACTGGGACACCCGAAACGCGCTATCCAAATCTTAAAAAGTCCTCTGGCGACAGTTTCAGCCGTTATATCCCGTAGGGGCTGTACCTCTGGCCACCTCGTAAACCGATCGATAATTGTTAGACAGTACCTGTACTCTTTACATGGTGGCAACGGTCCGATCAAGTCGATGTGGATGTGACTAAATCGCGCAGTCGGGGTTTGAAACGTGCCCAGCGGTGATTTTGTATGCCTATGTATTTTGCTCTTCTGGCATGGTTCGCATGCTCTTACCCAGTCTCGGCAGTTTTTTCTTACCGCCGGCCAAACAAACCGTTCTGTTATTAACTTGGTGGTGGCTGCTACGCCTGGGTGGCTTAAGCTGTGAACAGTGTTAAATATTTCATGGCGACATTTTGTAGGAATATAAAGACGCGGTTTTGGCATAGAGACATCACAGTATAAGTGGATATTTGTCCCTGGGACGGCGACTTGTTGCAGCTTCAACGAAGAGGTCCGGTTTTGTAACAACTGGAGCAGTTCTTTATCACTCTGCTGTGCTGTCGCGATCTTCGCGTAGTCTGGGGGCATGGAAATTAGTTCAATCCGTGATAGAGCATCTGCAGTTACGTTGTTTTTTCCCGGGATGTGTTGTATCTCTGTTGTAAATTGTGAGATAAAATCCAGTTGGTTAAATTGCCTAGGTGAAGATTGTCTGTCTTTTTGTTGGAATGCATAGGTGAGCGGTTTATGGTCGGTATGTATGACAAAGTGTCTGCTTTCTATCATAAACCGGAAGTGTTTCACACTCTCATAAATAGCCAGCAGCTCACGGTCGTATGCACTGTAAAGTTTCTGTGACTTATTTAGTTTTTTAGAGAAAAAGGCTAGTGGCTGCCACTTACCGTGGACTCTCTGCTGTAGAACTGCTCCGACGGCTGTGTTGGAAGCATCAGTCACGAGGGAGAGCGGTGCATTCATTACAGGGTGTGCTAGCAGTGTAGATCTGGTAATGCTGGTCTTGCACGCCTCGAATGATTGTAGGAGCTCGGTTGTCCAGGTAAGTGCTTGCGATCCTTTTACTTTTGGTCCTGAAATCATACTATGTAGGGCAGCTTGATCGGCGGCTGCTTGAGGTATGAACCTGCGATAGAAATTTAACATCCCGAGGAATCTTCTCAATCCATTAACCGTTCTTGGTGGCGGGTATTCCTGTATTACCTTCACACGCTCTTCGAGAGGTCGTGTACCATCTGCTGACACATTATATCCTAGGAATGTTACATGGTTTTGACCAAAGGTACACTTGGATTCATTAATGATCAGGCCATAATGTTGTAATCGGTCGAAGACCTTGCGCAGATGGTCAACGTGTTCCACGTGGTTCCGTGAAAACACCAGTATGTCATCGATAAAGGAGTAACAGTAATCTAGGCCACGTAACACTTCATCAACGAATCTCTGAAATGTCTGAGCTGCGTTTCGCAGACCGAAAGACATGTAAGGGAATTCAAACATCCCGAATGGCGTGGTAATTGCCGTTTTCGGGATGTCCTCCTCGTAGATGGGGATTTGGTTGTATGCCTTCACTAAGTCTATTTTACTAAACACCTGGGCTCCAGCTAAAAGCTGGGAAAAGTCTTCGATGTGCCTTACCGGGTACCTATCAGGTATCGTCCTGGCGTTGAGTGCTCGGTAATCCCCACAGGGTCTCCAGCTGTTGTCAGATTTTGGTGCCAGGTGCAGGGCTGATGCCCACGGGGAATCTGACCTACGTGCGGTTCCCTCACGCAGCATTTCTTCAAAGAGTTGTTTGGCGTACTCGAGTCGGTCCGGTGCGAGCCGGCGTGGTCTGCAATGTACAGGAGGCCCAGGTGTAGTTTTTATGTAATGTACAGTATTATGCTTTACCTCTCGATCCAACCCAGATGGCTTAGTTATATCCGGATACTCCTGTAGTAGCTGGTGGTACTCGCTATTGCCACTTAAAACCTTGATGCTTGACACCTGGCAGTTGGTTAAGATCCCGGGTGTCGACAGTGTAGTGATGCTGTCCAATAATCGTTTGTTCCTGCAATCTACTAACAGCCCAAAATGAGACATAAAATCCACACCAATTATGGGTTTGTCTACTTGTGCTACTACAAAGTTCCATTTGAAATCTCGCCTCAAGCCTAGATCTAGATGCATAGTTAACGTGCCATACGTGCGTATAGTAGTACCATTAGCTGCGGTTAGAGTGTAGTCAGTGGGCTTGCAGCCATGGTGATTGAACTTTAGAGGCAAAACACAAAGATCCGAGCCTGTATCTATTAGGTACTGCACTTTTGTTTTTTTATCTGTGACAAACAGGCGGCTGTTGATGTGACAGTCAGCTGCCGCCACTATTGACTGTCGTTTTTGTTTCCCGCCCGGTATGTACAAGGAATAGTGCACCTGTTAGCCCGCTCTCCAAATCTATGATGATACCAGCACATACCTGGTGGACGACGTTGGCTCTTACTCCTGGACCTCGACCTTGCGGCACCGCCGTCATGGAACCTCGAACGGTCGCGCGACTCGTGAAGCGTAATCTTAGATATCTGCTGTGTTATCTCCGACCGCACGCGTGCTGCAATAAGTTGGTCAATCCTGTCGATTAAAGTGTCGAAATTATTGCCCTGAACCGCTAACGCCTGACCTTGAGGCATCGTTAAAAATTGTTGAGTCATTTGTAGGTTTTCAGATTGGGAGGTGGATGCCACCTGGTTTATAGGTGGTGCGCCGTCCGTTATTTCATATATCTTGTCCGCCAGCTCCGCCATCTGTTGGGTCGTAGAAGCGGTTTGGGTGACTATAATAGCTTGTATGTAGGTAGGTAGACGGTCCATCCACATGCCACGTAAAATTTCATCAGACAATCCGCCGGCAGCGGTGACCTCTAGACTACGTAAAAATTGAGATGGTTTCCTATCTCCTAATTCCTCCCTTGACAATAATTGCTTAATCTCCTGCTGGCGGGATTTTGATAACCGTTTCGTCAATTCTTTTTTTAATGTTACGTAACGTTCAGTGGCAGGTGGGTTTTTTATTAAATCCTTAACCTCTTTCGCGTACCTGTGATCCAACTGCGATACTACCAAAGCAAACTTGGTCGCGTCGTCCTTGATTCCCGACACGGTGAACTGCGCCTCAGCTTGGCCGAACCATACTTCACAATCTTCTGGCCAAAATGGGGGTAATCGCACAGCTACACGTTCTACGGCGGCGCTGCCTGTTTGCTCCTGTGACATTCTGAAAGCTACCGCGCTTGATTTCCTAATAAAGCCGTCCGTTTATTTCAACGCTTGAATATACACGGCACGTCAGGGTCACCAATATAAGCCTCTCGGGCTTACACGCGAAATCAATTGGCGGTATCCGAATTAGCTATCCGAATTAGCAACACGGGAGTAGCGTCTAACTCGGTGCGATGGACACTGGGGCGACCGCGGACCGCGAGCCGCTTCCCTGCCCCGCGCGCGCTCCATCTCCCTTCCATGTATAGAGAGGCGCGCGCGCGCAGCGTACGCTGCACGCCACATACGTGTTACGTTTATATCGCAATCATTTCTAAAGTTTATTTTTTGTTGCTATTCAAATACTTTAGTAGTAATAATATTCGTCCAATAACACAGTCGAAGGAATTAACCCATACTGCCAATTCTGAAGTTGTCAATATAGGTAGTTTTCTTCTATGTCCAAGTTAATGTAAAGGTATAAGCGCCAAATTCTCTATATAATATTTCATAAATTTTTATATTCTTAATTTTCAATACCACAGAATTCATGCTCCGTGGTATTATTTTTCAGTAATTTCACTTATGCACAATAAACGAATCATATTACATAAAACGTCACCAATTTAGCACAATACAGAGACAAGTAACACAAGATTATGTATAAAATATAAAATACACTACATGACAAACTGAAATCCCGCCAAAAACTCCTCAAAAACTTTATTCTACGTTAGTTTTGTACCCAATTTTTGATTTGTGATATATTACGTATAATAAAAGTAAAGTGAGTGTATTTTATATTAAAAATATCCGTGATGCTACAAATATCAACATTTTTTTTAATTCTGTGGATATGTCTGTTTTTTTTTATTTGTTACGGGTAATCTCCGAAACGGCTGGACCTATTTGAACGGTTTTTTTTCTTAGAAATGACTACGCTATTGATCTAGCAAGGTCTTAATAGCTTCACCGGACTACAAGTAATATTTGAACGGGATTTTTACGGACAAATAAGTAACTAATTAGCTGTTTTATTTTAAGCTAGCGGGTTCAGCAGACGTTGCCCGCCCTGATAATAAGACAAACTATACTTATACCTTGCCCAATAATCATTTTATATATTGGTGAAAACGGCATGAAGATGCGTTTTGTAGTTTTTGATCTTATCGCGAACAGACATATAGACAGACGTGGAACAGGACTTTTTCTTACACTATGTAGTGATAAGCTGTTATCCGTGCCTTCGTCCATGTGAAATTAATCAAAAATATGTTGTTCACTGTAAACATACACGAGCTGTACTGGACTCCAAGATTTTTTTATACCAAAAGGCAGCAAACAGGCTGACGGCCCACCTGATGGTAAGTGGTTAACGTCGCCTATGAACAACTGTAACACCAAGGGTATCGCTGTTGTAATTGAAAGTCATATGTTTATATGTGATTTAAATTATAGCAAGGTATGATAATAACTTAATTATATCGACACTATGGACATATTATATCTATATAATAAAAGATTTAACACATATTGTTCGAAAATGTATAGCTTAATATTTTCATTACTTTCTTATATAGTGTAAGTGGGCACTAAGGGTCATATATAGCAGTTTAAAGTTCCAGTTATGTGGCTGATGATAAATCTCTTCCCATTCGATTCACTATTCGTATTCACATATATAATGTACAAGTACATGTTACCTGTTACAGTAGATGATGTGCGTGTGATACTTACAAATATTTTTGAAAGAGTATTATTGTAATTTACACTAGATATGTGATCAAAATTTTACATTTATTTAATATATTTAAAAAAAAACGCGTGCGGAGCCGCGGGCAACAGCTAGTAACTTATATAATAAACCCTCTTGCCACACGGTATCATATGCGGCAGCAAGGTCTACGAAAACGGCTCCCGATTTACATTCCCGCTGAAACCCTCTCTCTATTTGAGTAGTCAGAGCCAACACTTGGTGTACAGCTTCTACCAGGTCTAAAACCAACCTGTTCTATAGGTACGATGTCGTCAATAAGCTTCGCAATATACGACAGTAGCACTCGGTGTAATAATTTGTAACAATTGCTAAGGAAAGCTATTGGACGGTAGCTGGATGCGGCCGCATAAATCGGTATAAAGGAAATATCGTGTCAGCGAAGGTAGGAGTACTTTTTCGTTGATCGCTCCCGGCGCTTGTGACGCCGCAACCAGTTCAAACGCACAGTACACATCGTAGGCGAAGCGAGTGCATCTAGAAATAATCGTGGACTCCTCGTATCGCAATAACCTATTTCACCATCGCAATTGGTCGGCGCCGACCACCGGCATCGAACCTCGCATCAACCGGTGAGTGATCACTACATTTGTTACTGGCTCTCACTGACATCGCTTCGATTGTACTATTATATTCACTGGTAGTTTCCAATCGCGCGATCATCACCAAGAAGTACGTAATTGCAAAATTAATGTTAGACTGTCAGTGATAGTTATAGAAATCACAAAGTATACCCATACTTAATAGCGTGAAGTGAAATACCGTGTCTATAATAAATAAATAGTCACTTAAAAAGCAGGTTCGATACCGCAGACAGATGATAACATATTTTATAGATATGTAAAAAGTTTTACTTATTCGGTGATAAAAATATTATTAACCACCATCTTACGAAATGATAACACAAAGCTAGACATACAAAAATTCCAGCAAAGTCACTATCTCGGTTTCGATTCGTTACTATGAACGATGTAACCGTGATCCACAGTCCGACATAATACTCGAAGCTCTGAAATATTTCTGTATTACTAAATCAAATATTATTAGAAAAATATCATTTTTCAATCTACCTTTAGCCTCGGGGTAATTGAATTTATTTCTTGAACACATTTTATTTGAATTCATTAACTTAGAGATATACTAACGAACCTCATTCAAATTCAATAACTCAATATTGTTTCGACTTTTCCCACGTGTTTTGGATTTCCCTCCGCCGCCGCGCCGCTAGGACTCCATAGCGCGGGGGTGTCATATCTTATTGGCAATTTCGTTCCTTTTACGAGGGTAATTACTCTCAGATTTCAGGAAGAGTACTAAATTTCATAACCTACTCAGCTATGAGTTATACATTTGTATTTCTATAATATATTGTACCTTCGTTTTCTTATTTCTCATTTATAATTGAAATATAATATACTAGGGATTTTATCCCACCCTGATAATAAAAAACCTTAACAAATTATATACCTTATAAATCATGAATCACTGTATCTAGCGGTGAAAACTGCATCAAAATCCGTTTAGTAGCTTTTAAGTTTATCGCGAACAAACAGACAGACGCGTTAAGGAACTTTGTTTTACTATGTAATGATGATTTAGGTAAATAAATTAATGCGATTTTTGTTCAGCATGCAAATTCTGTTTCGCGCAGGATAAATATTACTATAATTATAACATCATAAAAATCGTACTGTACTGAATTATATGAATTATCAAATTTTGTTGTTAAACGACATACCCACAAAATATAAAGACCAATCATTGCTATAATAAAAATACAATTTCGCGTCGCAAAATCTATGAATCTAGTTATAAAAATCAATTGATTAAGCAATATAGTTTGTTTTCATTTGAGAATTAGATTTCTTCCAATCACAGTACCTCATTTGTTTCCTTTTTTATCTGAAATTAGTAGTCTTAATATTTAGTTTCTAATACGTTATAATTATTGAAGATTTATCGTTAATGAATAAAATTGGCTTAGGTAATTTATATTAAACTAAAGAGCTTGTTTGTTTGAACGCGTTAAAATATGAAATTACTTGTCGCGTTTGAATAATTATTTTTTCTTTATATTTTTGTCCTTGCCCTTTTATTGAAAAAGCTATTTATTGATTATAAGCTATATAATACCACTCGACTACTCTTAGAAACGGAGCATTTACCATAGAAGAATTAGATCGGAAAGTACGGTGCGGACGAGCCGTGTGGTGCAGCGAACTTTGTCGTAGGAAGTGGGAAAAAGACGTAATGTAGGTGAAAATGGTTTTACTAGTTTTTATATTATATGGATTATTTAAAATAACTGTTTTTAGTTTGACTAATTTCGGGATCCGCTGGTGTGTGTTTAACTGCCGGGAGCTTTGCAGGACAGCATGTCAGCGGTAATTACTGATGGTTCGTAGATTCCTGTTTTGACATTATTTATGGATTTTTATTTCGATTTATTTATGTTTTTTTCGTATTACTATACATTTTCGTATTACAAAAAAAAACCAAGAATATACCGCGTTTCCCTTCTTTTGATATCCATCATCAGATCCTTGTAAAGAATTTCTCACAATGACTCGGAATAGATAGAAATTCTTGTTTTAATACCCACTGTTATTCTAGACGACATATGGTCAATTAGAAAGCTAATTATAAAATTAATTTACATGAAAAATATGTTGGTGTTTATTGTAAAATATATTTTCTCCTTATTCTCATTAGCTGTGCAACGCAAATAAACAACTCCCTTATTAGCTAGCTAGCAAAATAAGTCGTTACAGGACCGCATTTCAGTCACTGTATAGGGAGGCAAAGTAATAAAAATATTTTGTACCAAATTTAATTTAATAGATTACTATTTTTTTTTTTTTTCGAACTGACTACGCTATTGACCTAGAAAGGTCTTAACAGCTTCACCGAACTACTAAGGCGAGCGCTTAAGGCACTCAGCCGATTTTATTTGGGCAACTAGCTCAAGGGTGCACGGCACACCTCGGCTTGGCTGTTGCCTGTTACATGCAAAGTCGCGACCTATCTTAGCTAACCAAGCTAACTATTCATATATGTTTAAGTTGTTGAGACGCATATGTGTACCAAGCATACACGCCTCAACAACCTCTCCATATATTTTTTTATCGGAAAATTAAGAGTTTTTTCAGTTCGATAAGGGAAAAAATAAAACCCTTCCACTTCCATATGTAAGCTTTTCGGCGTGCACGTGTGTGGGGGTGATCGTGTAGTGTTGTAGCAGTGATGTAAATTTTTATGTCACTGTATCGCGCAAGTAACGCACTCAAGGGCTCGCTGCCGAGGGATCGAACCTAGACTTGAGCCGCTGCCGAGGGGTGTCTAATCTGGTGTGCAGGAGCAAAATTTACCCCCAGACCACGGCGGCGTGATCTGTGGTTACGCGGGCGTGGGCGTGAACACGCTCTGTTTGGAGAGACAGGCTGGTACTGATCGTTCACTGCGGTTATTTCATCAGGAGGATCGATTAAAATATGTCGCGGGCGTCTATAATAATGCGCAGCGTTCGGTACGGGTTCGTATTGTGCGGCGGATACCACTAACGGACTGGGATGATTCGCGGCTTTTTCAAAATAACTAGTCGTAAGTGATTTTACATACGCCCAGATAGAAGGGATCTCTAGGTCTTTATGGAGATCGACTCTCCGGATGTACCACGGGGCACCGGTTACTTTACGTAAAACACGATTTTAGAGAACCTGCAGCTTATGAAAGTTATCTTTGGACATATGCGCAAAAACGGGGCAGCTATATGTCATCACGGGACGGATACACGTCTTATACAAAGTGAGCTTGTGTCTGAGGGACATCTTACTCTTATGACAAAGCAACGGATGGAGGCGACTCAAGACCATAGCGGCTTTGTTTCGCACTCTGCCTATATGTGAATTGAACTTTAAATGTTTATCTAATGTAATACCGAGATATTTGACCTCTTCGACCCAAGGGATATCGGTTCCGTATAGCCTGATGGGCTGAAAATTATTAGCGCGTTTCGTGGGATCGAAGAGTATTGCGGCACTCTTATCTGGATTAACTTCTATGCGCCATCGACGAAACCATTCACCGAGTGTGCGAACGGCCTTTTCGATGCGCTTCATAAGAAAGTAATAGATTACTAGTTTCTTCAGTATTCTAGTATTTATTTATTTTCGGGTCGTCAATATTACAATACGCTAGTAAATATATAAAAAGTAGGATTATTGTGATTCATTCTAAATGTGGTTATATTTAGAGACAAGCACGGCATGCTCCAACAATAAATTATATATTAATAAAAGTAAATATTCATCTATTTTACATATTTAAAGGTTTAACATAATAATACAAAAACAAGGAAATTGAAACGCAAAGAGAATTAATATACTAAAAGTAATTGATACTCTAAAACCATATTTTAAAATATTCTAAAAATAACAAAGAAACAGAAAGAAAAAAAGTACTGAACCAATTAAAAGTGTATTTTATGAATAGACTGATACGCCCTTACAGCTGCAGCTTGGTTTAGTTGAGAAAATGTCGCATGTTTTATGCAATGAGTTATAAGACCTAAATATTCTGTTGACCGGAGAGTAAAAGCCACATGAATGATAAATGTACAATGGGACGTATTTATTTCATATACTTATACGTTTTAATATGGTCCTTGTTCAATAAACATTAATGTGTGTTTTATTACCCAAAGTAAATACGAAACTAAAATTTCTCGATGTATGAAATACCTATTAAGATGAGGCGTTGAACTTGCGAAGCAATTATGCGCATATCTTATATATTAATACGTGAAGCCAAAACGTTGTACCCCTTTTTAAGCGAATTGCGTGAACGGATGTACATGAAATTTGGCATAGTTGGAGTTTATATGGAGGAGGAGTACAGAAAGATATTTTTTGTATAAAATGCATTACAAGCATGTTAAATTAATTCAATATACATTACTCAAACTACTGCTTGAATTTCACACAACATATACACACATGTGTATCAAAGAGATGTTTTAACATCTGTCATTTTACTCTTACGTACCAACTACCTTTTCAATATTTTTAACATGACTGACGTTGCATGTCTTACGTATCCTTGGAAATCAACTGGTTAGTTTTTATTTTTATTTTATAATAATATAATATGTAAATTCATAATATACATTAATAATTAATTGACAAATAATTTATCTTTAGTAACTTTATGGAACCACTCAAAAAAATGATTATTCTCTTTGGTCTTATTGAATGACAAAATTTTTAGGTGACAAGAATGTTTGCACTTCATGTCACTTACCAAAAAAAAAATATGATTTCGATTTCCGCGGTTAATGATGCAGTTCAACCTGATGTACCAATTATAGCTATTTCATTTTTAATTCATTTTCATGGTAGTGCTAAAAACATCGTTGTTTTGAATTCATCATTTAATTCTATTGTGTATTCATTACTTTTCCAAACGATGATACTGGGCATATCGCTATTCCTCATAATGTTTATACTACATTTAATTCAATATCACACAGAAACACCACCATCCATGGTGTCGTGTAAAATGAATTGAAAATTTTGCCATGTCTTGTGATAAATTTCTTTATTTTCGTAAAGATTTACTTAGAGTCTTACAACCTTATGTAACTGCCTATTTTGTATAACTATAATATATAATTATTTTCAATTTTCATTTAAACATACATTTTTTATATTTATATAATTTAAAAAATGGGCAAATAACTAAATAGTCATAATGAAAACCTTTGATTATAGAAGTATGTCCTTTGACAAAAAAACCCTAATAAAATTCAAACTTTAAAAATTGAAAGCAGTGGTCGAATGTCGATCACTGGGTGCTCATTAGCTTAAATGAATATCTATATTATAAAGGTTTTCTATTTAATAGACTAAACGCTGAGATCAATAGCAATGTCAAATTACAAAAATTGCAAAGGAAAATAAATGTTAAAACATGACTAAATAGCGAACTATGTTTATGTCTGCAGATATAAATGAAATTATTCGTGAATTATATAGTTCATCTTAGGAACATATGATATTGTAAGCATTTTCCCCCTTATTTATATAATTTTAATATATAAAGTATCGGTTATTATATTTCATTCAACGAGTCGATTTCAAAGTTATAATACTATGTGTAATACTATATATGTATGCAGACCAATTATGGTAATCGAGTCGCTTCATTCAGAGATGTTAATAAACTTATATAGTGTAAAGGCAATAAATTTGAACTTGTTTATTATTTATTTTGATTATACAAAGTATTATTTGGCTTTTTTTTATTAAATCATCATCCGAAGTGAGTTCACCATAAACAATAATAAACATTACAATAATAGTTATATTTTATAATATCATTGTTGAATGTAGGATGAAAAATGGTAACTGAAACGTAAGAGTTAAAAAATACATACAGTCGAGCATAGTAACCTCCTTTACAACCTCTTTTGAACTTCGTAATTATTGACGGCTGTCAAAATGTCTTTTTTATTTACATGTGTGTATATGTTGTGTAAAATTCAAGTAGTAGTGTGAGTAGTGCATATTTTAATTAATTTAATGTACTTCTAATGCATTTTATGTGAAATAAACAGCTTTCTGCACTTCTCCGCCATATAAACTTTATCTATGCCAAATTTCAAGTTCAACCGTTGACGGGAAATAGGTTAAAAGGGGGTACAATTTTTTTGCTAGATATTGTCTGATCTAATTACTATATTTACTAATATATATTCTGATACTAATACGAATACTATATATACTAATACGAATATTAAATCATCTATTTCTTACACAAATATATTTAATACATTCATAACTTACAACAATATAGTATTCGACGAAAAATATTAATGTTATGGTAGGTAAGTAGGTTAGCAGTAGTAGTATGTAGGTAAGTTATTAAATAGTACATACTGGGAGGTTGCCCCCCAGTTAGCTAGAATCCGGAACTGAACGTGACGTAACCCGCTAACTATCCGGCCACCAGGCGCTTTGATAGCGAGATAACTCGATCACAGCACCGTATTATGGCAGTAAGTTATGGCGGAGTGCGTTGATTGCCAATCTGTAATGAATATTAACACAGTGTTACTTATTTGTAACTATCTTGATTTCATTTTTTTTCTTTCTACTAGCACCCGGTCTCGGCGTCGCATGGGTACAATGTACCAATGTAGCGATATAAACACCCAAAGCATTAGATCCATTATTTAATATTTTCATATTTACAATCCATCAAAGAGAAGTTGCGTGAGTATGTTCACAAAAAAACTTTTTTGCTGGGCGTGAATTGAAAACTATTTTCTATTTTCTCAAATATTCATTGAAATAATATGCTATAAATAGCAGCTTTGATCTACATTAAGTCCTGGACTGTCCAAAACTATAATGGTTTAAGCTTCAAATGGATGTAGACCTTATGACGCACGGGTTAATAGACTGTTGGTAGCATAAGTTTTAAAAAATACCGTATTACAAAATATTAAAAACTTGAAGAACTATGTAAGTTAAATTATAATTTAAAAATGACTACATATGTGCGAACATCGTCAATTTCCGATCTTTTCTCGAGAAGCTCATTATAAAGGTTCCCGTACGTAAAATGACCAAGGAACCCTATTTTGATTCAAACTTCTTGAGCTTTCTTTCGATGGGACATTATCTGGAACGTTAGTTCAAATCCATCATCCGCGCGGTTAACACTTGCCCTAATTTCTATTAATTTTTTTAATTACCTTTTTCTTGATAATTGTAATCGTGTAATTATTTTAATAAACAATTTATTTATAAATATAGTTTTTAAAAGGCCTTCGGCCAAAGCCGTATGACATTTCGTTCGCTGCACCAATCACCGGGGTTGGTTCTTTAACCAATCCATGCATGGCTTCCTGTGATTGCGGTATTCTTGTTTTTTGTTTTGCTTGCGACATCTAACGAAGAGTTAGTGAGTGCTTGAGACCCAACAACGTCGTTGCATGAAAAACGTTTTGGTATTCAATCATGATCCGCCATTTTGAGTTCTGAGTTTTAAAAATCATGCAAGGACTAAAATACTCACGTAACTGAAGTACATAATTATATAAGAATTGATGCTATATTTTTCAAAATAGCCTTGTGATTAAATAGTTATTTTCTAATAACATATGAAAATAAATATGACTAACTACAAGTTATCCTTAGGAGATAGATATGCTATACTATTGATATTTTTTTATGATTAGAATACGTAACTTCTCTTTATTTTATATAAATATTGAATTTACGTATTAAAATATTTACCTTCTAGGAGAAATTATCTAAACAATCAAAATCCATTGTTTAGTTTAGAAGAACTGAAAGAGACACCGAAAGTGACTTTGTTTTATAATATTTACATTAGTAGCTATGTACGGTTAGGTATATTTTGTAACTTTTATTTTTATGTCACCTCAGTTATTATTATTGAATCAACACATTGGAATTGATTTATATATATAAAATACTTTGAGAGTACGTCACATTTACGCACACATAGGTAAAATAATTGTAATTTAACAAACAACTTTATTCTCACAAACGTGTACCCGAAGCATAATTAAAGCAAGCATTTACTCCTTACGCCTACATGATGAATACTAATACAATGAATACTACAATGTAGTAACTTTATATTATAGTGATAATAAAAAAACAACGTATTTAAAATTGATTAGTTTGAATCACGTTTCAAAGATGATTTTCTTGAAGGCTTACTTTTAATTTCAGAATTGTTCAATTTTAAAATATCCTCTGATGATTACTTATGCGTTTAAACGTCATAAATTCATATGTTAGTGCAACGAGCATCCGCAGTAACTTCACGATGAGTGCAGTTTACGATGCACTAACGCTAGCGTACGCTATGACAGAGAAACCGACTTACGGCTTAATTTAACTACCAACAATAATACTTCTATCCTATATTCTTCTATAATAAAAACTGAATACGTTATGGTTATTAATTAGTACTGATAAATCGAAGTCCAATTTCACACTAAAATATAACGGTGTTTCACGCACGAGATAGTGCATGGCTTGGGTTTTCTACGTAGTTACTATTTTTTATGTGTAACATCTTTCCTCTCGTTTGTTGGATACTTTTGTTGGTGGAAATGTGTTACAAAAAACCGAGGAATCGCGCGCTGTGGCGGAAAGAATTAGCTGTGCACTCATCTACTGTTATACAATATTATGTATAAAATCTGAGTTTATATTTATATGCGTAATTAATAATTATTTTTAGTATTAAGCATCTCACAAAGTTCATTATTCTTAAAAAAATGCCAGCGAGCAATATGGAATTACTCGAATAAATAGTTTAGTGCGGATCTTTTCCATACTTTCGGTTGATTCCTGTCGTTATCAATATAATATTTTTCATTGTCATTAATAAACTTTCCTCGATTTGAAAGATATAATTATTCTATAAAAATATGTTCAATCGTACCCCATTCAATTATTTTCAGCATTTAAGCCACTATCGCGTATTTACCACGATTAAAGTTTATGTATACATTAATATTTAACTATACTATTTTACAACAATTATTGTTATAACCTGTTATGAATTATTTTGCTGTTAGATATTTTACTATTTTATATAGTAGTGGAATTTTTATTAAGAAAACGATAATGAAATGAATATTTGTTGTTTGCATCGTGACTATGAGTGTGAGCAACATTTAAGTCTCTGTCTTACACACGTACTATTTGCTACATAATGCGTGCTTGTTAACACATTGCAATAACACTGCCCGATTGTCATTGTCAAAAATAATAAAGGATAATGAACAGCAGAATAAACATTGATAAGCATTGATAAGGACGTGAGGAATAGGATAGATGTAGGATGGATGAAATGGCGAAATGTGTCTGGGGTAGCTTGTGATCCACGAATGCCTTTGAAACTTAAGGGGAATGTTTATAAAACTATGATAAGACCGGTCATGCTGTATGCATCTGAGTGCTGGGCTACGAAAGAGACGGATGAGAGAAAATTACATGTGGCAGAGATGCGAATGTTAAGGTGGATGTGTGGTGTAACTAGAATGGATAAGATTAAGAATGAGTATATTAGAGGCAGTTTGAAAATAGCACCAGTGACAGAGAAGTTGCGGAGTAATCGGTTAGCATGGTATGGGCATGTCATGAGAAGAGATGAAAGCCATGTAACTAGAAAAGTGTTGAGTATGATAGTGGATGGATATACGTGTAGAGGAAGACCGAAAAAGATATGGATGGATTGTGTGAAAAACGATATGTCTGTAAAAGGTGTGAATACTGAGACGACATCTGACAGGAGAGAATGGAAAAAGAAAACATGTTGTGCCGACCCTACTTAAGTGGGATAAGGGCAATGATGATGATTAATTATTCATTGAGTAATAATATATTACAACATATTTTTCAATCCATCTACCGTGTTATCTATATTATTCTTTTTCATAAACAAAATCACGAGTCAAAAATAAAAGCCGCGAGACACTAATTAAAGTAACAACCCGAATTCAATTAGACACCAGTTCAACAATTTTTAATTTTAACTCTTTGGACGCAAGGAATGTCTCAATAAAGCGTGGCACATACAACCAACACTATCTAGAGAACTTTGGAAGTAACTCGAAATTGATGTTCCGAGCTATCACTTTAAATTCATATCTGCTTAGCAAACGAACTATGTTACGTATAAGCTACTACACCAAATGTTTCTATTAATATCATTGCACCAATATATTGTAATTTTAACGTATAACAATCCTTCCATCTTCTGAATCGATATGTATTTGGTTACAGGAGAGTCTCGATAGTATATACAAACTTTCAAGAGACCTTAAAGTATATAGCTCTATTATGCGTTACAATTGGGTTCCGTCTCATATAGAGTCGATATTTTAGCAACATTAGCTATGTTACAGATTTCAGAGATAAGTATTCTTCCTTATTATTCAGAAGATTTCAATCAATTTAAAACGAGATATTGTAATATCGAAAGAATACGTTGATTTAAATTCAAAAAAGAGAGACATTTGCTAGCGTACAATTCAGTGTCAATCCTACCTGTTTCTCCATTCTCTCGTCAATATTTTTAAGCTAAAGTGTGGACATTTTCAATCAAGAAAAGTTAAATGTTTATTGAAAATTATAGACTATTAATAGTGGAATGTTCAAGAGATCACAGCACATGAAGACATTTGTAAGTTTGAAATTAATATCTGGGATGTAGGCGTGGGGCATAGCATTCTGATAGAACTAATTTCGGATGCATCCAGAACGTCGTGTAGTTCGTCTAAGTCCTCTTCCTAAGTACTCTATTAATTCTTATTCATATTGTTATTTTATGTGTATATTTTGTTCAGTTGTAAGTATAGATTATGATGAGATTGACACATCTATAATTACATAAGTTCCTAAATAAAATTAAGTAACAACTACGTACAAGAATCTACTCGTGTAAACAAAATTGAAGTATCTAATGTTTCTTTAGTCCGATGAAGGTTTGAAGGCCTATCAGGCCAATAGCTATATTTAGCCGTTGGAAAATACAAGTTTATTGTTTATCCGGGCTAATCTCCGCAATAAAGGGATCAACTTTAATGAGATTTTAACTAAGAGATAATAAATTATTAAGAGTATTATACCTATAGACAATATATCACTATATATGAAATACTTTTGTAGTTACACAGTGATCAATATTTATTATAGTTGACTTGAAATTGTTACAAAGGGTGTAGTGGTTAATGTCAAAAATAGAATTAAACAATAAAGACAACCAGGTATAAAGATAATTTGCGCTGAGGGCGATCCGGGCGTACTGGACGGTGTCTTCGTCGGCGGCCTTCACGCTCGTCGGCTCCCTCCCTTGGGAGCTGGACGCAGTTCTCGCCGCCGTGCGCGAATTCACGGCGGCGAGGAAACGTAGTCGGGAGCCTTTGGCTCCCAGGGTATAGAGAGTAGGAGGAAAGAGTTGCGGGAGGCGATTGAGAGGTGGATGCAGGACCTGGCGGATGCGCGCTTCGGAACGTACACCGTCGACGCCGTCCGCCCGGTCCTGCGGGAGTGGGTTGGGAGAGAGTGGGGTTCCCTGTCGTTCAGGTTGATGCAGGTGATGAGGAGGATACCGCGCAGCACACTCTCTCTGAGTGTGTTGCGTGGGAGGTGGAGCGCCGCATTCTGGTGGCGGTGGTGGCGGAGGATTTGTCGCTTCAGAACGTGGTTTCGTCCATGCTTGGCAGTGAGCAGACGTGGCGAGTAGTGGCTTCCTTTTGCAAGGAAGTCATCTCGCAAAAGGAGGCGGTGGAGAAGGCCCGCGAGGCGGTCCTCCTCAGTGGCCGTCTTCGCCAACGGAGGACCGGCAGAAAGAGGCGGCGTTTTGCCCAACTTCTCCTGCCACCGTAGCCGGATCTAAGGGGATGTAGTCGGGGGGCTCATCCCCTCATTACAAAGGTCCGGCGACCGAGGTGTACCCAGCTGCCTCTCTATAGGTAGGAGCCGGGCGGCCACCTTCCGCCGGGCGGACCGTTGGGGCAGATATCTAAGGGGAATAGTTTAGAACGATCTCTTGCCGCCCCAACACTACGGTCTGTCGGTACACCGTGGGGTTTTAGTCCGTGCGAGCCGGACATAACCCACCCTCTCCCCCGGGAGATTGGGTATCCATAAGGGATTTCCCCACGTAAAAAAAAGGTATAAAGATAATTATGAAAATTCGACGAAAAACGAAGTCACATTGTAGTAGTGGTAGAGCCAAGCTGAAGCTATTATTGTTTTCAGCACTAATGGGTCGGCTCGTCCGGGGTAGCACCACCCTCTCACAGAAAACCGACGTGAAGTAACAGTGCTTGCATTGTTGCGTTTCGTTCGGTCAGTGAGAGAGCCGGAGACCCACCTACCTTCCTCTTCCTTCTTTTCTTCCTGCCCCCCCACCCTTCTCCCAAACACAGGCTGGCAACGCATTTACGACTCCCCTGGTGTTGTAAGTGTCTATGGACGGTGGTGATCACTTAACATCAGGTGACCCACCTGTTCGTTTGCCTCCTATGACATAAAAAAAACAGGCAACAGAGATGTATACGAAAGCACTATATCATCATTCGAGTTTATTAAGATTTTTCGAGTTTAAAAATACAGTTGAAACATAACCGATTTGGTGCAGACGAAGTTGCACGGGTCAGCTACAATAAATAAAGTTGTTAACGAAAAGAAAGTCGCTTCTGGAGTCTTAAATAATAATAAAAACGATAAAAATCAATGAAATACAATAATTTTATTGAGTTTATATAAAAATTAAACATAGAATTCTTTATATTAATGATGTTAACCCAACCGCGATATTTATATAAATGGTTCCATACATAAGTAATGCTGTTGAACAACTTGGCTGCGATGCCAAATGCATAAATCAAGATAACAGCCATAGCCTTAGGCAATGCAGTTTTCGCTTGTTGTTGTTTAATTTTAAGCTAGCATTGTGCTATCAGGGTTAATGTAAATAAATTTAAATAACGTATGCAGTGACATTAGATTTACAGCTGTTATAGATATATGACATAAATTAGAAATCGATCGACAAAGAATACGGCTTTATAGATAGATGATTAAGATTTTTAATTACAACACAATAACAAGACAGCTACAATATCAAGATAATCAGATACATTGAACATCTTTCGACTAGACCTAAAAGCATTGTCGTGCCAAAAAAGTATCAACGTCACTGATTCAACCATACACGAAACAAGAATGTATCAACGGGCAGTATTACCAAGTTAATAAATACAGACGAATTCCTCAAAAAATGCGTTAATTTATGTCATAGTACGTGTGGTATACCAAGGCTTGTCGGGCCTGCAGATATCTGATTCATATTGCAGTTTTTAAAAGTATAATTACCGCGATAAAGCCGTGATAACTTATTTTTCACTATCTATATTTATTATATGTAGTCGCGAGTCTCCAGCCTGCTTTGTTAACTCCATCACTGCCTTAACATGATAAATATTCTACAGATATAACTCATGTTTTGGGTCAAGCCGAACATAATTTATTGGATCAATTTATATTACGACGTCCAGAAACACATCGTTTATCTAAGTCTGAATATTGGACAGTAAGGGAAATTAACTGTATTGTATCAATTATTTCGCTCTTATTTATTGTCTATATTAACTGTTAATAGGATTTCTAGAGGGAGACTTGTTTTGTTTAATATTGTACCTAGTATGGCTGTTATTAAGTTTGATTTTGAATAACATGGAAGCGCATCGATGAGTCAATAAGACTCGGCTGAGTTCTCATCTCGGTCCAATGCCTCGTTGCCGCGTTGTGACGTCAAGCCGTGTTGTATTCCGCTTGTTACTCAATTCTTATACTATCCAGCTACAATAAATCCATCCTTAAGGACTGAAAATATAGCATAAATAATAACATAAAGATGTGAATATCTTCTGATATTTCTATTTAACATTTTTACTAAAGCAATAATTATTTTTATTTTAACAAAACGCTCATAGCTTAGAGGTAACATATCAGAAATCGCTATTAAGGAAAACTTAAAATTTTGCATGAATCGACATTTTTCTGTGAAGAATATTTTATCTTTAACTAACGTACTACTATATATATTAAATCAGAAAAGGCAAGTAGGGTGTCGTCGTAATCCGGTGAAGCTGTTAAGAGCTTGCTAGATCAATAGCGTAGTCAGTTCGAAAAAAAAAGAAGTAGGGATCACCATCAGTGTCATCTCGATGGTTGGAAGTCGTCCACTGTGCAGTTCTCACGTTCTTTTTTCCCGCGTGCGTCTGTTCACTGGAACGAACTCCAAGCGGTAGCGTTTCCAGACCATTGCATTTTACCATCATTCAAGAAACGAGCCTACTCCTTTCTAAAGGGCCGGCAACGCATCTGTGATCCTCCTAGCGTCACAGGTGTCCATAGGCGGCGGTAGTCATTTACCATCAGGTGACCCGTAAGTTCTTTTGCCGCCACTGTTATAAAAAAAAACCAATGTTCTTAAGTATCGTAAATTATCTTTAATCTACTAAATAATAAATAATGTATTATCACCGAAACAAAGTTCGACTTATAGCAACCGTAATAGATTAGGAGTAACACTAGTTATAGTGGCACGCTTATTAGTTTTGCGTCCCAGACTCAACCGAAGTGGTAAAAATCTGCACCCGACTGCAATCATCACGCAGATAGTGATAAACCCATTACAGTATGTTACGCCTGTCGTGTTTTAGAACTAGCCCATGTTATATCCAATTTGACAAAAGGCTTACAAGTCGGCATGGTGGTGACTAGCAATGACTAATGTGGATCGCTTGTTGGTCACCATTGTTTTTGGATCGCAATATGCTTACTGTAGTATAGTGCAGTCACTTTATCTTTCTATGATTATAAAACTTATTACGCAGATACATGATGTGCAATAAATATTTCCAAAATACGAAATAAAGAATTACTATGGCCGGTGACAATTGAATTTATTGTTTTTCTAAAATATTTTCCCTTATCTTCAATACACTTTTTCATACGAATAAACCAGTTCTGCAAACATTTATGCGATTCCGTTGTGAACACCCCTCAACAGCCTCTTATGAAGTTAGATATGTTGACCGTCTAAATAATTCTTAAGTTTGCAGAAATGGAAGAAATCGCATAATGACCCCCACTATTTACGTTTGTTCCTTTCCAAAATTCGTTTGTCTGTCTGACCGTGTGCGAGCTGACACTTTCATGATGCAATATAATAAGGCATTTCTGGTTATTTTTAAGGAATCCATCAATAACTTGTGGCAAATAAATAGTCGTATGTCATTCGCAATTCCCTATAAGACGATCCTCTAAATTAAGTTGACTCCTCTCTGTGCATCCACTATAAGCTATTGTTTGATGTATTGGACATATATGTAAAAAAAAATTACCCGATCGAGTTTCTTGCCGGTTGTTCTCGATGACTGGGTTGTTTCCGAACCGATGGTAGTTTTTGACGTTCATAAGCGCCTTATTAGGGCCTAACCGGAATAAAGTATTTTTGATTTTGATTTTGAAATAGTAACCACGTGTCCAATTTTATTAAAAATCCGCTTAGTGGCAGATTAGACACTCGCCACTTTGGTCGGTTTCAGCTCACTTGAAAGGTCGTTTTATTGAATTGCGTATGCTTGGTACTGAACCAAATGATGCAGTGCGTTTTTTAATTCTCAATTAGATTGGGATGAGTACATCGGGAACACCTTTTTCACATCCAACTGTTTTTGTAAACCTAACTGCACCTACTGAGATGGTTAAAAGATTTTCTCGTAACAAATATATATAATCAAAAAATATATGATCATATAAATCTTCGTATCTGTTTTATTTCGCTGTTAATCTTTGACAATTCGATAGGTAGAGACGGAGTAACCAATAACTCCGGACGCAAATGCAATATTCTGATACCGGGAATACGGAATATTACTGTTAACGAGTCCGCGACAGCGCACTTCAACGATCACCGCTTCCTCATTCAGTTTATAATTGAGAATAAAATCAAATTTTCATAATGTCATATGTATTTCAATAAAAACTTATATTTTCAAAATAAATCAGATAATTAACCTACGGACTTCAGTCTTAAGAAAATGGCTGAGTAGTTTTATGGAAACTATGTATTTCTTCTGGACTAAAAACGAGCTTTTATTTTTTATCTGTGCTACCTTTGTCATAACTAGTTCGCCCTTATAATTCATTTACCAACTTTAATGTTACCTTTATTAAATTTTATAATATCTGCATTTAACCATTATGGAAAAGTGTAATGATATTTAGTCTAGGTGGTACATTAAAGAGTTGTTTATCTGCCATAAAAAAATCGTCAGTATTGTTCAGCAGTTACCAAAACTCATCCAAACATACTGCAGACACTTACGTTTTATTTTGTGTACTGTTTGCCATCAAGCACGTTCCGGTATCATCATCATCAGCTTGTAAGTGTCTCGCCTGCAGGTTCACAGGTTTTCTTCCGAAGAAGAGAATGGGAATAATCACCACCCCAGCCCATGACGTATTGGCGCTTTCAAACTCTGAAAAATATACAGTTCTATATTTTCCCACATACAGTAGTACTACAAGAACATTTCTCAGGTTCTGGTTTTCTTACAATGGTTTTCTTCACCGTCAGTCGATAGTGTTACCAATTGAATTAGTAAATGTACGCTAATTCCAAAAAATTCGTTGATACATGCCAGGGTTCGCACTTACGGACATCAGGTTGATATTCCATCGGTTAAATCACTAGACCACCACGGCTCTGTTTACCGGCAGTTGTATCCAAAAGCAATTTCTCTAAATTTAGATTGTTACACTATAAAAACTCGTGCGTTTTACGTCCGTCGTGACATATCAGACACAGTTGAACACATCCGACAACCATAGCGTATCGTGTGCCCTTAAAAGCTCTTCATGACAGTAGATTAGAATTTTATAAGTGCAGATATAAAATTATTGCTAGATTTTATAGGTTTTTTACCTTTATTACTTTCTGGCCTTTCTTAGAGTTACCATAAATATACTGTTTTCATATATATTGTGTAATGATAATAAAACTGGGTCATTTGATAAGTAAGCCTCGTGAAAATGTTGTGGAAAGCCTTATTTTATTACTGACTCAAGTAGCCGTGGTCTTGATTCCCGTATACGGCTGACATTTTTCTAACCAAAACAAGCTGCAACTCTGTATACAGCTGTATAATATTTTAAATTGTATGTATATCACTTGCTTAGTTACAATAATAAAAGTTATACTTTGTTTAAGATAAATTCTCATATTTATTTGTTACAGATCAATATCGTTCTTTCTGTACTATAGTTTGTATCGTTTTTTCTAACTCCAATAAGTGTTCTACCTGTAACAAGTAAATTGAAGTACCTCTTTATTTAAATACCTGAAATATTTTTATGAATAAATTGTTTTAAAACAATTTTATATTAAAACATTCTTTTAAATATTTACGACTTAAGTATAAAAGCTGTCCCGAAATTTTAGAAATTTTGCGTCATTCTTTATTTTTTATATATATTCAACAGTTTCAACATTGTCTAATTCAAGAGTTCCAGAATAAATATAACTAACTGACCTCTCCTATACTTTTTGATACATACTCCACAATATAAAAATTATACGTGCGGTTCAACTACCACAAGCGACTTCCTTAAATCAATGAATAATATTTTGTTACTGTTAGAAATGGTCTGAATAATATTCCTTGATTTATTATAGAAAAAACTTGGTAGGAAGCGCAAAGAACCGCGACGTCCGCAAAGCGGAAAACAATAAGAAAGTTGAACGAAACGAAATTATTTAGTAACAAGAATAATATTATGTTAACGCTATCTCATGACGGGGACAGAGCTCGAGTTTTTCTACTTCGCAATAACTACTTGATTTATATTCAGTTAAATATGATTTATAAAGTAGCATAGAAAAACAATATTGAAGAGGATATTTTGTTAAATAACTCAAAAAATTTCCTCTAAATTTTTTTTTAAATATTTTACAGGCATGCGCTTGGCCACAATCTCACCTGATGGTAAGTGACGATGAAGCCAACGATGGATCGCGCTTACCTGCTAAATGACTGTTCACTCTACTCTTGAACACTCCCAAGTTATATGATGACGGGAAGAAATACGCCGGGACTGAATTCCACACCTTAGCCGTACGTATAATAAATGTAGAAGAAATCGCTTTGTACGAATCTTGGGAATCAAAATCAAAAATTCTCTATTCAGTTTAGGTCCTAATAAGGCGCTTATGAATGTCAAAAACTATCACCGGTTCGGAAACAACCCAGCCATCGAGAAGAACCGACAAGATACTCGATCGGGTACAGTTTTTTTTATATACATTTAAATACATTATACGGCTTATAGTGGATGCACAGAGAGGAGTCAATTCCAGACATCACTATCGTTCATATACTGATCCACTCTATAATATCCTTTTGACACTAACACCCGCTTGACATGGCGCTTAAATTTGCAGTCTTGCCGGACTGTCGGACATCGGTAACAGGTTTTGGGACTTTATTGTAAAACCTAACACTGTTACCTAAGAAACTATTACTGGTTTTACTAAGTCTGAAAAATGGGACAACCAGTTTATTACAGTTTCTAGTATTTACATTGTGCCAGTCTTTTACTAAATTCAGTTTTCCAAAGTTTTTACGGACATACATTAAATTATCAAGAATGTATTGGGAGGATAGAGTTAAGATACCGAATTCCTGGAATTTCGTTTTTAATGATTCGCAAGGTCCCATGTTATATATTGCTCGAACTGCCTGTTTTTGTAATAAAAATATGGTGTCTACCTCAGCAGCCGTACCCCACAGCAGAATCCCGTAAGGCACTATGCTATGGAAGTAAGCGAAGTAGACTAACCTTGCGGTGGCAATATCTGTAAGCTGGCAAATTTTCCGTATTGCGAATGCAGCAGAACTTAATCTGCTCGCCATTTTTTTATGTGAGGGCCCCATTCTAATTTGGAATCTAATGTAATTCCCAAGAATACAGTATTGTCAACTAACCCTACTAGATTCCCTTCTATCTTGATTCTACTATCAACCTGTCTAACATTGGGTAAAGTAAATCTTATCTTCTCTTTTGTAGGTGGTAGAGCCCCGCTGAAGCTATTTTTGGTTTCAGCATGAATGGATCGGCTCCTCCGGGGTAGTACCACCCCTCTCACAGATAACCGACGTGAAATAACAGTGCTTGCATTGTTGTGTTTCGTTCGGTCAGTGAGAGAGCCGGAGGCCCACGTCCCTTCCTCTATCCTGCTTTCCCTTTCCTTCCCCTCCCCATTCTCCCATATACAGGCTGGCAACGCACTTGCGACGTCCCTGATGTCGCTAGTGTCTATGGACGGTGGTGATCACTTAACATCAGGTGACCCACCAGTTCGTTTGCCTCCTTTGATATTATAAAAAAAAAAAAATATTATTATGCATTTCATTTTATCTGCATTTAACAATAAATTATTCAACGCAAACCAATGACAAATTTCATTTAAAGTATTATTCATATGCCCAACCTCTGAATCTATCCTGTTCACTTTAAATATTAGAGAAGTATCATCCGCAAAAAGCACCATGTCAGCAGAGTTGTTAACTAGATCTAGACTAGCGGTAGATCGTTTATATATATTAAAAACAATAACGGCCCTAAAATAGACCCCTGAGTTGCGGCAATTAGGAGGTGGATGCAGAACCTGGCGGACGCGCGCTTTGGGACGTACACCGTTCACGCCGTCCGCCCGGTCCCACGGGAGTGGATTAATAGGGAATGGGGCTCCCTGACGTTCAGGCTGGTGCAGGTATTGACCGGACACGGTTGTTTCGGGTGGTACCTGCATCGGATCGCTCGCCGGGAGCCGACCGCCGCCTGTCACGTGTGCGGTGCTGAGGAAGATACCGCGCAGCACTCGCTTTCCGAGTGTGTTGCGTGGGAGGGACAGCGCCGCATTCTATCGGCGGCGGTAGGAAGGAATTTGGCGCTGCCGAGTGTGGTCTCTGCCATCCTCGGCAGCGAACAGGCGTGGCGATCAATGGCCTCCTTCTGCGAGGAGGTCATCTCGCAGAAGGAGGCGGCGGAGAGGGCCCGCGAGGTGAATCCTCTGAGTGGCCGTCTCCGCCAACAGAGGACCGGCAGGAGAAGGCGGCGCTTTGCCCAGCTCCTCCTGCCACTGTAGCCGGACCTGAGGGGATGGGTGGGGGGAGCTCATCTCCTCATTGCACAGGTCCGGCGGACGAGGGTAGACAGCTGGTGTGTACCCAGTCTGCCTCTCTATAGGTAGGAGCCCAGCGGCCACCTTACGCCGGGTGGACCGTTGGGGCGGCTCTACAAGGTTGAGTAGCAAGTACGATCCCTTGCCACCCCAACAATTACGGTCTGGCGGTACACCGTGGGGTTTTAGTCCGTGCGAGCCGGACATAACCCACCTCTTCCCCCGGAGAGTGGGCATCCATAAGGGATTTCCCCACGTTAAAAAACAAAGTTCAGATAGGTTGTGAATTGCATACATCAGGCAACCGCCCAAGCCGAAATGTTCCGTGCACCCTTGAGCTAATTGCCCAAATAAAATCGGCTGAGTGCCTTAAGCGCTCACTTTAGTAGTCCGGTGAAGCTGTTAAGACCTTGCTAGGTCAATGGCGTAGTCAATTCGAAAAAAAAAAACAATTCAGATTTAATTCAGTAAACTTGTTAACACGTAAAACAATTAATTAAAATTCTATCTAGACCTTCCCATATGAATGCAGTATAAACATTATCTTATCTCGACACTGAAGTGAACCACAAAAAAAAGTTTAATAAATTATGAATTAGTTGACAAGGAATATTCAGTATTTTCAAAAAAAACAACACTGGTTTGAAAATAAATACATTATTAGATATGTTGCCTTCACCACAATGATTCGCTTTTACATAATTTGATCGATTTGAATGTACTCGAATCCAAAATAAATTTCAACTTCAAACATTTAAAAAGTTCACTGAACAGAAAACGCTATTATTTAAAGTCATGAGTTTCTTAGTTAGATTATTTATACTATATTGACCTAGCAAGGTCTTAACAGCTTCACCGGACTACTTAATAGTTACTCTGAGCTAACGCTAACACGCAGCAGCTCTCAAAATGAAAAAAATCCCGATTTTGAAACAATTTTTAACTGTGCTCCTCTCCTATTAGCCCTATCGTGATGATATATAGCCTATATAACCTTCCTCGATGAATGAGCTGTATAACACTGAAAGAATGATTCAAATCGAAACAGAAGTTCTTGAGATTACCCCCTACAACGTCACAAACTCACAAATTTTACCTCTCTCTTATAGATTAAGAAAATGATTCCTAAGTTTAACTGATGAACGACCTGTACCTAACGACAGATTTTCATTTTAATAGCATTAAGTTAACCAGCCAAGTAATAAAATGTGCTCTAACTCTTTCTTTACTTCAATCATTTTCTGTTTACATACGACCACGACCCTGTTTGGATGGAGTATAGATATAAGTGATCATAAATAACAAGGATGAGATAAATTATGAACCAAAAAAAACATCAAACGAAATTGATCTCAGCAAAAACACTTAGACACGTATTTGTGCCTTACCAAAAAGAAAATACAGTCAATTTTATTAAGGCAACTTATATTATAGATTATTATTCTATTAATATTAAGGAGTCTTAAGACTATATTCTAAATTGACTAATTGTGATCTAATTGGTTCAATTACAGATGACAGTAACAAAGTTCCGACTACAGGACTATAATGAACACAAGTTTGTTAACAAGACACGGAAGTTGTTAAACCTATTTCGTCGTTTACAGAACACTGTATATTTGAACAATAGTATATTTGTTAAATTTTCATGGTTTCCCAAAATTATATATTACTATTTTGTTGCAATTACATGAAACAAAACACAAGATAGCAAATTTGTTACCTTGAAAATCTCAATATACATAAATTATGGATCCCAATTAAACCCTATAAAGCAATTTCGAACGAATTTATTACCAGGTGAGCCTACTGCGGCAATTAGAAGACATGGGAAGGCATTAAGTCTTTCTCTATTTTTATTTTACTCTGTGAGAAATAACTGGAAAGAGATTTTGGCCGGATCTTACACAGTCATGTAGTGACTTTTATACTGTATTCATAATCTTGCGTTATAAGTTGACTGTATATTGTGTAATATCAGTGATATTTTACGAAATATAATTCGGTTATTGTGCATAAATGAAGTGGATGAGATATAATACCATTGATCGTGAAGTCTGAGACGCCATAAAAAGTTCTAACAAGGGGGTCAACATCTTACTAGAAAATAGAAATTATCACAAGAAAATTATAAAATTATTACTTACCAATGACAATCATAATCTGAAAGATTGGTTGCCGAGAATGAAAAAATACCTGCAAATATCCATTTTAATGTATGTTTTATTGGTTTCAGGATGAATGAGTTGGCTTGTCCGGAGTAGTACACCCTCTTACAAAAAATCGTCGTGAAGTTACAGTACTGGCATTGTTGCGTTTCATTTGGTCAGTGAGAGCGCCGGAGACCTAGCTCTCGTCCAATACCTCTTCTTTCCTCCTTGTCCCTTCCCTAACTTCCCTAGTGTTGCTAGTGTCTATAGACGGCGGTACTTAACATCAGATGACCCGCCTATACGTTTACCTCATATGGCATAAAAAAAAAATTCCTAATTAAAACAAAATCGGAAAACTGGATCAGTCTTATTTCAGGTACAGTGTGGTGAGAAGTTGTATTTTTTATGCCGCACTCATAAAGAACAGCTCCGGTAAATTCTAGAGGAAGTTTTTTAGAGCCACCTAATTTGCAGTGAACCGAGATATTTTACGATAGAACACAGTAAAGCGAGTGGTTTTACTACAGAAACCATCGAGCCGTAAACAGCTACAATGTCTTTATACAAGCATTTCGGAGTAGATAAAAACGAGCATCTGTTTAGGAAATGAGTCAATCTTGAATTTTAATACGTTCTTTTTACTGTGAACTTTAAGTAACCGACGTGAAATAACAGTGCTTGCATTGTTGTGTTTCGTTCGGTCAGTGAGAGAGCCGGAGGCCCACGTCCCTTCCTCTTTCCTGCTTTCCCTTTCCTTCCCCTGCCTCTTCTCCCATATACAGGGTGGCAACGCACTTGCGACGTTCCTGTTGTCACTAGTGTCTATGGACGGTGGTGATCACTTAACATAACGTGACCCACCAGTTCGTTTGCCTCCTTTTTATATAAAAAAAAAAAAAAAAAAATACCAGTTATTTTCCACTGGACTATCAAAACCTATACCATTATTTCAGCGTTTTATCTACCTTAGTCACTTTTATTATTCTGTGATCAGAACAGATATTTACCAACGATTATTTTCTTTGTTCTTATATCAACTACCTATTATTATTAACATTATATCTAGAACTTATCTCTCAGATTCCCGTATCCCAATAGTGAAATAAGCTTTCTTTAACCAAATTTTCAAAATATTGTTGATCACAGCCAGAGAACACATTATTACTCTATCTTTTATCGAAATACATACTACTTTATAAGTACGTTCCGACGGACCTATTGTTTACTTCTATTAAAGTAATCTTATTGAATACTACTTCGTCCGCGAGCAGTAGTAATAAAACTCCGAATTTAGAACATTCTTCATTGATACTGCATTCCTATTGGTCTCAGTATGATGTTAAAGTCTCTCTCGATAAAGGAGCTGTCTAACACTGAAAAGAACTTTTCAAATCCGACCTGAGATTAGCACGTTCAACCAAACAAATAAACCCTCCAGCTTTATAATATTATTAGTAGAAATAAATAATTATAACAATATATTACAAAGATACTATTAAATTAAAATCGTCCAATTTAATATAGTCTTTACAAATTTTCTTAAATCTATTAAAAATCTCGAAAATACAGTCGTCACGAACAGTCTAAAGTTGGTTAGGTTTCTGTTAGCTAAAAATAATAGTAAAAGCAAACCATATCTCTGGAACAACTACTTTTTAAAACCGAACGGTAGTGCTGCTCAGATAGAAACTATAAATAGCGAACTAAAGATAAAATCTAATTGTAAAGCTATAGTTTTTAGCTTAAATTATAAACATATAGTCGTACAACAAAATAATCCGAAGGAGGGTTGGTGTCAGGCCGATCACAAAAATTAAGCCAAATCATACATCACAATATGAAAAGATGTTGTGCGGACCCTACTTAGGTGGGATAAAAGTAAGATGATGATGATGAAACTGAAGTCGTCAGCATGCCGAGTCTTTATGAATATCTCGAAGAAGATAGCTCTATTTGCGATTCAAAAGATGCTTTGATTCTAAATTTACCATATATATACCATTCCTCAGTTATCTGTTAAATCGACAAGAATTCTGTAAACTTAAGGAGGGAAGATCGCATAACTTCTTTACCCGCTGGGTCGCAGTTAAAATATAGACTGTTGAAACTTTTCTGTGCTCCATCAAATAAACGACGCCTCCAAACGGCATCACTTCCGGGTAATTTCCCGATTTTCTCATCTATAGCCGACCCTTATGGCAGCACATCTGCAAACAATGTTCTGAAGCCGTTATGAGTTAAAGATCGTGTTTTATTAAGCTACAAAACTCAACGTGTGTAGATTTATTCATTTTAAACTTATGAAATTCCAATTGGCAGTACTGTAAATAAAGTCCACGAGTGAAATGATAAACAACAAAATATTCATAACTTCAATATTTGATATATTAAGGAAAACATTTTTGTTTTACATACGACTATGGGACTAAGATCTTTTTGCTAAGTTGAGAAGATAAAGATTAATTAATCCACAAAAATCAAACCAAAATATGTTAGCAGCTGCGTGCAGTAAAATAAACAGTAATTTTAGGGAACTTACTATTCACACAATAAATAAAGACTTCGAGGATACGGCTCTTGAAAACAGTCTGAGCATTTCACCACAATCTCATATGATGCAATAAATGACAATCTAGCTCAAGATGGTAACAGACTAAGTCTAGAAGGGATTTCAAGTAGTACTGCAAGAACACACGCATAAGTATTTAGTGATAGAATTTCACTTTGAGGTTAGTAACTAAGCCAGCAGGTAATAGATAGGCTCACCATGCTACTATGTCAAGCAGGATTACCATGTCAAGTGGGTTTTCATGTCTAAATGCTATAGAGTGGTTCAATTTGTGAACGATGGTGACATCTGGAAGTTATGCCTCTGTTTGTGCCTTTACTAAAAATGAGTGTAATTATGTTTTGTAACAATATCTATCATAAAAGATAAACTATATCGAGTTTCTTGCCGGTTCTTCTCGATGACTGAGTTGCTTTCCGAAGAACCGGTAAGAAACTCGATCTGGTCTATCTTTCATGTTTTATCTAACAATATTACAGTTTCCACAAGTGCAAGGTCACAGGCACGAGTTAACATTATAACTTATTCTCTCTATACACTTAATAAGAACAAGGTACTTAATAAGCTTGAATAAGTTATGTTTGACCTGCAAATTAGAATGGCTATGTTGTCATAGTGTCATCGCTAATTTAATAAGCACTGTGGAAATCCAAATGATTTGATATCATTTCTCTGTAATACATGCTGTCGTTTATTCATAACGTTATACCCCCGACTAGGCTACGTTATACACAACAAAGTAACCGTGCGATCAAACAATACACCGGAGCCTCTGTTAGCTTTTATAGTAGATTGAAAAACCCTCATATATTGATTTATCCATACAGAATACTAAACAATGGTAACCAAATCATATTGTTGTAGTGAGAGTTAACATAGTATCTCGCATTTACTTCATGTTTAGCGTAAAATAACGACATTTCAAAATCCTCAAGTAATTTACACCACAGAGCATATCAAGGAGCATACACACCAAACCTAGGTAGGTAGCTAAGTAGCCTAGAGAGCTGGCTCTCAGTTTCAGCTGTCAAAACACACCAGAAGGTGCTTGGCTACATATTCTCAATTAAATGGTGGTTGCTAGTCAGGCGCACTTAGAAAATCACTACTCCCATGTTCATCACGATATTTTGCTTCACCGAAAGCTGCGACTCAGTTTCAAGGATTTGAACCTATGTCCATTGATGCTGCTGTCCGAACACACTCTCGACTAAGCCATCATCGCTTCAGTAAGTTGAGTAAAAATATTGTGTAAAATATTAGATAAGTCAATGAATGTTCCAAAGATTAAATTGTAACCTCTCTAGGATCACGAGCTTTACCTAGTAGAAATAATTTCCAGGTTATTATAATGTCATTATATAAACCATTTTTTAGAAAATAATACTACTATTAACGTAAATTCGCCGAAAGATTGCCGATGGGAGTGCTTTTAAAAATATTTCAACGAAAAGCGTAATAGACTTCGCAATTATCTTTAGTAATTACAAAGTTAAAGTATTTGGTGGAACAAAAGGTAATTTTATATTAAAAAAAAGAAGTTTACCTGTCAAAACGTATTCGTTAAATAAAATTGTAATATAAAAATAAAAAAATGAAAACTGATGAACTATCTAGAACAATCTCGAATTGTCTACAGACGTCACGAATAAGGTAATAGTAACAAATAGATCTGCTTCGTGGCTCGTCAAAGTGCGGGCATACGTACACATAGAAATCTAATAAAACCATCGATTTAAAAAAAAACATATTAAAACGAGATTTTAATAGCTTTCTAGACATGTCTACCCCTCAATCATAAATAAGTTCGCCACACCAACAAAACTATTCTATTTCTGAAACCAAAGTAAACACGAAATTAGCTAAAAAATCGCCAATAGGATTATAATAACAGAATAGTGCAAATTGTGAAGACCACCACAGAATATTATACACATCTATTTTCTCTGTATTAATGAGTTTCACTTATATCTCTGAGAGTACGAATAAATTTCTTTCAGTAAAAACTACATTTGATTGTATGCCCAAGGCTGTAGCAATATTTATTTGACATGGGTCCAGAACGTGTTACATCTTAATTGCTCGAATTTTCGTCCCAGTTTCAAAGGCGTGTGTGAGTGTATACAAATTGGAGACCCGTGTCAAATAAAAGTTTAATTTATGCAGATAAATTAAAAAATACAACATATATGGAAACATAGCAAACAAATAATTTAGTTTTGCGCAGTAGTTTACGCAGGACTGTATTTTATTTTTGACCTGTGTTTCATTGCTATGTCGTTTTTTTTTTATTTTGTTCACCGTACTCAACATATAGCAATCAGAAGTCTATCAAATTATCCTCAGGAACATAACGACATGACATTCATTATAGTGAGGAGTTTCTTTTATATAAAACTTATTTTTATTTTTCGAATTCTATAACAAGAAAGAAAATGTTTGACGGATACCGTTATTACCCTTTTTATCAACATAAAACAGTTTTCAAGTGGATGACATTTATAGGTCTGGCTTGGAAAATTATTTGAAAAATATTAGTGTGTGTAAAATTACTCGAGTTTGTGTTACACTTTTGAATTTAGTAGGTATTACATCTATTACGTTGCTAAAACAATTTACTGTAAAAACTTTATAGAAGTTTTATTCCGTCAATCGTCAATAATTAAAAACGAATATAATATGCCTCGGCGATACTTCAACGCAACACTTTCTATTATATAAAATGAATAGCTTGTAAAAATAACATATTGATTACAACGTCGACTAGCAACTGAAGCTTGTTATTATTTTTTAAATTAATTCAATTAAAGATTTACTAATTAAGAACCATAAATAACAAAAACCATGGAAGACAACCTCTTTAAATAATTACCTTTGGGGACGAAATCAGAAAGAAAACCATAGAATAAGATGTCGATTTAATACTACAACGGAGTTTACGCTTGCAAAGCGTGAAACGTTTACAATTCGACACAACTGGAGTTATATTTTCATTTCAAATACAAAATCTTTTGAAAATTCTAACGTAGGTTTTATACAGTGAAATCCCTATTACTTATGTAATAGCCTATTACTTATGTAATAGGTAAATATCTACTTGAATCATAACTAACTGAAAACGTTATGTTATGTGTTACGTTCATTATTTAAAATTACCCATAATGTGAATACACGAAAAATTATTGCTATTCTATCCTTCGTTTTATTGTCCGCTAGACTAATAATAGTCACACAATAGAACAATCTAAGCTTGTTTGTGGCAAGCTTACTCGAGCCCAATAATGAGATAGACTCGAGAGGCTCCGCATTAAATTGCTTTTTCATAAATAAATTATATAATAAAAATACTTTATAACTTTGTTGTACGGTAGTGAAGTGTGAGTATGTCAGAAGAAGTATCTAATTTGTGGGAATAAAATGACAGAGACCTGCCGTTGTGCTCGTATCACTCAAAAACGATTTGATAGATTTCAATCGTTTTTCATTTAAAAACTCAACCATTATATACCTTTTATGATGTGTGGTAGTTATACCACGGACCAAATAGCGGACCACTTCAATTTTGTAGGTGGTAGAGCCACGCTGACGCTATCAATGGTTTCAACATGAATGGGACGGCTCGTCCGGGGTAGTAATACCATCTTACAAAAAACCAGTAACAGTGCTTGCATTGTTGCGTTTCGTTCGGTCAGTGAGAACGCCGGAGGCCTACCTCCCATCCCCTGTTCCCTCTTCCTCACCCTTCCCCCTTCACTCTTCCCACTACTCCCTAAAGAGGCTGGCAACGAACTTGCAACTCCCCTGGTGTTGCTAGTGTCTACGGATGGTGGTAATCATTTAACATCTAGTGACCCATATGTTAGTTTGCCTCCTATAATATAAAAAAAAAGATTTAAAAATGTTATAGCATTTTTTTCATAGGTTTTTTTTCCATTTTAAGCTTAGAAAAATGTTTACAACGCTGTTCATAATAATAAAAGTATAAACTTTTATATGTTTTTTTTTTATTTTGAAATCCGATATTTATCATTTTAGAAAAAAAAAATTCAAACGCTTAAAAACGCCGGCGATTAACAACTCGAATTAATATAACGAAATTAATATAAATCATTTAGTAAACAAACTACTTTGTATATATTGATAGAAAGAGTTTTAACTACCAAAGTCGTAGCGTTCACAAGCGTTGCCAACTTAGCAGCGACTTGTCACTTAGATCAAATGACATACTGACAATAAAAGCAACTTTGTACATTCTACTTAAAGATTAAAATAATGTAACTTACTTTCCTGACACATATTTTAATATAACAAATTGAAAAAGTGCACTTGACAACTTTTATACGTAATCGGTCAGATTGGATCAGCTGAATGAGACCAAATTGTATGTCGTAAAGGACTAATATTTTACGTATCGTGTTTATAGTTGTCAGTTTGCTTTTTTAAAATAGTGTCTGCAACTTAAATCTAAGCTAGATCAAGTGTATTTTAGTTTTTTGAAGTGCAAGCTTCTTTATGCGCACTGAGGGTTTATTTTTTGACAGGAGTTAAACTTATAATTTCGCGTCCTGACATGCCAGTAAGCATGACCGATCGTATTGTGCTTTTTTTTTATCTGACTACGCAATGGACCTAGCAAGGTCTTAATAGCTTCACCGGACTGCTAAGGCGGGCGCTTTAGGCACTCAGCCGATTTTATTTGACAACTGGCTCAAGAGTGCACAGCTCCCCACGGCTTGGGCTGTTGCCTGATACATGCAATTCGTGACCTATCTGAGCTAACCTAACCTAAGCTAACTATTCATACTATATGAGTTGTTGAAACATATATGTGTACCAAGCATACATACCTCAACAAGTCTTATATATATTTCGTATCGGATAATTTTCTAAACTATTTCAGTTTGATAAGGGAAAGAAATAAGACCCTTCCACTTTCATGTGTAAGCGTGTAAGCGTGCACGTGCGTAGAAGTGATATGTGTAATTTTGTCGCAGTGATGTAACATCTTGTGTCACTGTATCGCGCGAGCAGCGCACTCAAGTGCTCCACGCCGAGAGAACGGACCTAAGCTGCAGCCGCTGCCGAGGGGGGCCTCATCTGGTGTGCGGGAACGAAATTTACCCCCAGACCACGGCGGCGTAATCTGTGGTTACGCAGGCGTGGGCGTGAACACGCTGTTTGGAGAGACAGGCTGGTACTGATCGTTCGCTGCCGTTATTTTATCGGGAGGATCGTTAAAAATATGTCGACCTTATTGTGCTTGCGCGGCTTACTTCAGACTAACGAGGCCTAGTATAGCAGCCTATGTACATCTAATTCTATATTTTGTATTGATATTGTGTAACTTATCATATATTTCATTAATTGATAAACTGTATAAAAATGTATGTAGTTACTGTTCGGAGTGTCAATATAAATGAAAGTCAGAGTAATATCATGAATATACAAATTATAAAACTTAAATAATTAATACTTTAATTGATTCAAAAATAGAATAGAAGACATATATTTTATTGTTTCGAGTTTTCACATCTGTCGGCAGTCGTTATGGCTGCCTCAGCTTTTTTGTTGTTATAAAACAATTATTTACTGCATTATGTTGATTAGCACTAAACGGTTTACATAAAATATACTTAAATTTACATGTTTTAAGTAAACACTGTCGGGAAAGGACCCGCATTCATGTTAACGTCAAGCTCAGTTAAGTACGGACGGCGTCTCCGCCATGTTATTATCAGCTTTCTGTTTACCCTCTTAGAAAATATATTTTACTAGAGTTGTATTTATTTATGCGTGTTAAAGTTCTTTTACAACCTTTAATACGCCGAATAGTTCTTTTTAAGTGACCGAAATCGACCATGATAAGGAGTGCAAATTTTTTCTTCACGTATTTAATGTATTAGATATTATTATCGGTATTAATTTTTTTAAAGATTTATTTAAATATTAAAAACTGTATATAATATTTTCCAAAGAAGACGTACGAATTATGAAGTATGACAAAGAAGTTAAAGACTTAAAATTCGTCGGAGGTATAGAAAAAAAAAATCTCTAAGATTCCTATTAGTAATATTACTTTTTTTTTCTCGAAATGACTACGCTATTGACCCATCAAGGTCTTAACAGCTTCATCGGACTACTAAAGCGAGCGCTTAAGGCACTCAGCCGATTACGTAATATTACTAAAGGTAGTCGATAGCTAGTTAAGTTCGGGAGCGCTTGGATTGCTTTTTTGAAAAGTAAAAGTCGATTTTAGACCGTTTATTAATATATAATATAAGGATTATATACTTAAAACTATCTGGTCGATTTTAGACCTCTAAAACTATGTCTTAAACCTACGAGAGGCGATGCTAAACTCTCTCGAATATACTTGACTTAAATCTTATTTTACTTCTTGTTGTAGCGTCTAGCTCCCATCCTGTTCGGGGAACGCTAGGCAAGCTTAACGGGGTTTAGGCATGTGTGTGAAGTCTGTGGGAATATAATTACCTACTAAACAAAAAAAAAAGTAAATCGGTACACAAACAGAGGAGAACATGGTACTTACCTGTTTTGTGTTTGACTATCTATATATGTATTTATAAAGTATGTATCTATGTTACTAAGCTTAAGAAATAGGTTATTTTTTCTTTGTATATACAGAGTAATTTGTGAAAGAACCAAGTTGTCAGTAAAATAAAATATTTTTTGCATTTATCTATTTACGAAAATTGTTGGTTATATTTATCAGACTACTATGACTTTTTACCATACAGAGACCGGGAAGTATACTAAAGCAAGAACGAAGAAACTGTGCGGACGCGGACGGGTCGTGTGGTGTGGCGTGGGGTGACGGCAGCGCGTTGACCACCCGACACGATTTGTCAGGGCCAAACTGTGAACGCCTATATCAGCGTCTTATGAAACAATTTTGCTTTAATTTGTTTAGGTTTGCGAAATAAAGAGCATTCATCATTAAAAAAAAAGTCGAAGAAGTCATAAGAAATGCCGATAGATGTGAAAACTCAAAATAATGGAATAATTGTATATTCTTTTGAATTTTAAAATCAAGTCTATTATACATTATTTAAATTTCATAATCTGCAAATTGAAATTATTACCATTAGTGTAATTTTTACATCTAATGGAACTCCGAATAATAATTTAAGTACAAACAGAATAAGTATAAATAAAAAACTGATAATTTGATGAAAAATAAATACGACATGTTTTATAACGTCTCGATAATAAATCGAACTCTTTAAGAAAACGTAATCCGATTTAATACACTTCGACGATGAAAAAACTCGAGCTTATTTGAGAAACAAAAGTATCGATTTGCAATTACCGTTTCGTTTGTTTCTGTTTCCGGTTCATTAAATATGCGATTGAGGTTTTGTCGATTCGTTGAGAAAAAAAGTCTTGTTATTTACAGATACGAATGGAATCGTCTCTCCATTTTGTTATATAATTCTATTATGTCTTTAATAAATATCTAAAGGTTTACTTTGTACAGGTACGTAATAAGACGAGATTAAAGTTCACAAAGAGATAAAAGTATACATATAATAGTTAGTACGAATGTCTGTTTCTACACGATCACCCCCACACACGTGAACGCCTACACGCTTACACATGAAAGTGGAAGGGTTTACTTTTTTTTCCCTTATCGAACTGAAAAAGTCTCAATTTTCCGATAATAAATATATGGAGGAGTTCTTGAGGCGTGTATGCTTGGTACACATATGCGTTTCAAGAACTCATACATATATGAATAGTTAGCTAGATTACCTAAGATAGGTCGCGATTTTGCATGCAACAGGCAACAGCCAAGCCGAGGTGTGCCGTGCATCCTTGAGCTGGTTGCCAAGGTAAAATCGGCTGAGTGCCTTAAGCGCTCGCCTTAGTAGTCCGGTGAAGCTGTTAAGACCTTGCTGGGTCAATAGCGTAGTCATTTCGAAAAAAAAAAAAAGAAAAAGAGATAAAATGAAAAATCATTTAATAATAGTGAAATAAGAAAAATAATAATTTGATAATTACAAATAATTAAATTTCTGTTTTCCAACTAAAATATACAAGACAAATTAGATGCACATTTTATAGGTGGTAGCACCACGTTGATGCTATAACTGGTTTCAGTATGAATGGATCGGCTCGCCGGGGGTAGTACCACCCGACCCACGGAAAAACAACGTAAAATAACAGTGCTTGCATTGTTAGTTTCGTTCGGTCAGTGAGAGCGCCGGAGGCCCATCTCCCTCCCTGTTCCTTCCCTCTCTTCCCCTTCCCCACCAACACAGGCTGGCAACGCACATGCGACTACTTTGATGTTGCTGATGTTTATGGACGGTGGTGATAACACCAGGTGACCTACCTTTTCGTTTGCCTCCTATGACATAAAAAGCCTGTAATTTATAAACATTGCGATATTAATAAAAACCTTTCAAATTTTTTTTTGTAAATGTAAGTGTACTGTAAAATACTATAAAACACGCTACACACATTTAGCGAAATGAGTATATGGAAAATAAATCCGATTCTAACAGGTAAGCGCAAAACACTCATTGAATATAATTCAACTGAACTCATCAAGGTAACATAGCGTAACATTTTTCTAAAGGCGTAGTTTCTTCTCCTAATAATTTACCACTGCGGTAACTATACGGGACCGTTAACTGTCGTAGTACAAGCTACTTCCGAGTTTAATTGTATCTAGTTACAACTTGTAATGGCTACAGTCTTACGATACTTGAGATCCACCTTTCCTATATTTTGATTATGTCTTTCTATTTATTTTACGCAGAAAATCGGTATCATTCCGTTAAATACATAAGTTTTATAATACAAGACCAGAACGTATTACATTTTTGTGTTAGATGATCTCATTGTTGTGGTTGTAATGGGTAATTACTTATTAGTTATAGAAACGGTCTAGTTTCTTGTGTAAGCCGTGGTCTGACAGCAGAAAAGTAGAGTTAGAGTAATTGTTTCCAACGCGGCTTTAAGACGATTCATTATGGTGTTTTAATGTTACATAGTTTTTGAGTACACGTTGTACCTATAACTTGCAGCCGTCCATGACTTCTGTAGTCCGGTGAAGCTGTAAAGACCTGTCAAGCCAGTGGCGTAGTCAGTTCGAAAACAAAAACACCGCGAATTCTTTTACGTTTATGTCTTTATATATTATGACACCTCACAACATCTACGTATAACTCTAACGGCTTATATCGCACGCGAAACATTCATCATTTATTCATTCAAAGACATCTAGGACAGTTTATAATGTAATTAAAGACTATAGCCGATGCCGGTTTTACATCTTAGACCACATCGCGGCATCGTCATTTAACATTAAGTGAGATTATGGTAAAATACCATAACCAATGACAAAATACATATTACAACTTCATAAATGCGATATACGACTCAATATACGGCATCCTTAGTTTCGTATAGATAATTTATCTACGTTTTTGACCAATCATCGTAAAATATAAATGTTAAATAATAAAAATCGGCACAAAATAACTGTTATATACTTTGTCGGAATACTTACTTTAAATATTATACCTTAACCAATATAACGCAGTAAATAATTCTGAAAAAAAAAACAATAACAAAGACAATTGTTTTTTTTTATATATTTAAATGACAGTATTGGTGCGAGCGCTGCGCACCCCACTCCGATCTCAAGTGAAACTCTAACGCCGTGGGTAAGCCAAGCGTTATCATAATCATCATCCCTTATCCCACCTAAGTAGGGTCGGCACAACATGTTTTCTTTTTTCATTCTCTCCTGTCATCTCATTATTCACATCTTTTACGGACATATCGTTTTTCACACAATCCATCCACACCTTTTTCGGTCTTCCTCTCCTCGTATATCCGTCCACTATCATCACTCAACACTATTATAGTTACATGATTCTCATCTCTCCTCATGACATGCCCATACCATGCTAGCCGATTACTCATCAACTTCTCTGTCACTGATACTATTTTCAGACTGCCTCTAATATACTCATTCTTAATCTTATCCATTCTAGTTACACCACATATATATAAAACCATATATATAAAATTATTTCGAAACAATTTTATCACAACATTTTTTTAATATTTACGACTGAAGTATAAAAGTTGTCACGATGATGATCAACTCGAGGTCTTGCATTTTTTTTTAACTTTATTTTTGGCAATCTTTCTTTCAGATTATTACTGCCATTGTCGCGTAGTCAATAATATTACAAGCGTAGTGCGATCACTTCAATATTAAGCGTCGTATACAATTATATTACAAATATATAATATCATTGGTCGTGGATCCCTTTTTAGAACCTTCCAGGGAGTTTTTGTGGCATCTCAGAATTTCATGCTCCGTGGTATTATTTTGCATTCACATCACTTGTGCATAATAAACTAACTATATTACGTAAAACACCACCAAATTTACAAGATATCTAGTCAAATAACACAAGATTATGAATTATGAATAAAATATTAAATCTACTACATGACAGACTAAAATCATGCCAAAAACAACCGTGTTGTTTCCTGTTCGTAGATTAAACAGTTGTATTAATAAATATTGTGTGCAAAAAGGTTCTATAATAAACATTGATATAAAATATCGTAAAATAATAGGTAAAAGCTTTACTATAAAATAACTTTTTAACAAAAAATTAAACCGCCGAAAAAACTGAAAAGCAAAAATTTTGTTTTTTCGATATGAAAACGCTGTTGACCTGGAATGATCTTTACAGCTTCACCGAACTATACAAAAGCAAAAAATAATAAACCTTTTACTTTATTAATCTTAATAACTAAATTCTTAAACTAATATAAGTATACCTAAGTGATTTTAAGTCGGCGCCAAACAAGCAAATTAATTAATTACGTAAACTATATATATAATAAGTTAATGTCAGCGAGACAACAACCCGAATGGGCGCACACTTTACCGCTGGAGATTTCACATTGCATTTTTAATTTGATTTGGTTATATATTTGAATTTAAAGTAATTTAGTTCGTTGATTGTTTATTTGTGTGATTGTGGTATTCTTACATTACTTTAAGAACTTAGTTTTTTTTTTTGGAACGAAGTTCCTTATCGCGCGTTGTGAAAGGGGGCTAGACGGAAAAAATTCTTACGAAAAGTTGTCACGACACTTTTTGCTATAGTAAGCTATTGTAAGCTGTGCGACTTCGCATGTTTCTCTGTCTGTCTCTCTCTCTGTCTCTCTCTCTTATAGAAAGCAAGCCAGATATTTTCATTTCTATTTCGCATTGAACAGTGTGGTGTCGCGACGATTATTTTTGTTGAGTGTATACAGGTTTTTTGTAAATAATAATAAATAATAATAATAATAATGATCCCAAACATATGTTTCCTACTTCAGTTACCACAAGCCAATTATTACGAAAATTGAGCCTACTGATTAAGTTTATATAACATTATATTTGTTAATAATAAAAAAAATATTATTATAACTTAAAAAAAAAATATTACAATTCCTTCACTAATTAATCGAAAGGAACTTCGTTCCATCCGGGTGTCCCTTGACACCTCTCAAGTTTTTTATTTTTATTTAATTTTTTGGCTATAATCTACTAATTACTACATGCTTAATTTATTTGTAATACACAACTCAGAGACTGAATTATAAATCATCCCCTGTTTTCAGAGTATTGGGGTTGTTTTTTCTTGTCAAAATGTATATGGGACCAACTTCGGGGTATACTCTTTCAAATCAAAGAATAATAATTAAAGTCGGACTATTTTGTCAAAAGTTATGCACGGTCTTTGATATAATCAGTGAGTGAACAATCAATCATTCTCTATTTTCAAACCCTTAGAGTTGGAATTTTTCCCAAATTTATATGGAACCAACTCTGAAATAAGGTATATTTCATATTTCAGTCGGTGCCAACCGAAAATCATATCATTTATAGTTCATAGGTACAAAGGCACCGATTTCCAATGCATCTCTAGGTAACACACATATTCATGTTTTATTTAATTTGGTTAATTTGATAAACTATTTATTTCCGCTTTTAGGTGCCTTATTTTTATGCTTTTGATTAACATTGAAGTCGGTTAATTCATTTTTTTGAAAATTTACTTTATTTTTTCGTTTTTAGTATACACAAATATATTTTAATAAAACATGCGGGTCACCTTATGGTATGTAATCACCGTCGCCCATCGACACCTGCGACGCAAAAGGATTCACAGATGCATTGCCGGCCCTTAAGAAAGGAGCGGGTTTGTTTCTTGAAAGTTGTGTTATTTTGTCACTGATCCCATAATCAGAACCTAATCAAACTCTCATCAAACTGCTCTTAAAGAACATCCTTTACAATAAAATATTAATCATCGAAATCGGTTGGCATGATATTGAGTTACTAATTTTTTTTTTGTTTTTTTTTTACCGAAATGACTACGCTATTGACCCAGCAAGGTCTTAACAGCTTCACCGGACTACTAAGGCGAGCGTTTAAGGCACTCAGTCGATTTTATTTTGGCAACCAGCTCAAGGGTGCACGGCACACCTCGGCTTGGCTGTTGCCTGTTGCATGCAAAATCGCGACCTATCTTAGCTAACCTAGCTAACTATTCATATATGTATGAGTTATTGAAACGTATATGTGTACCAAGCATACACGCCTCATCAACTCCTCCATATATTTATTAGCGGAAAATTGAGAGTTTTTCAGTTCGATAAGGGGAAAAAAAAGTAAACCCTTCCATTTTCATGTATAAGCGTGTAACGTGCATGTGTGTGGGGGTGATCGTGTAGTGTTGTAGTGGTGATGTATATTTGTGTGTCACCGTATCGCGCAAGCAACGCACTCAAGGGGATCGAGGGATCGAACCTAGGCTTGAGCCGCTGCCCTGGGAGGCCTAATCGGGTGTGCGGGAGCGAAATTAACCCCCAGACCACGGCGGCGTGATCTGTGGTTACGCGGGTGTGTGCGTGAACACGCTCTGTTTCGAGGGACAGGCTGGTACTGATCGTTTGCTGACGTGATTAAATCAAGAGGGTCGGTAAAAATGTGTCGCGGACGTCTTTTATAACGCGCAGCGTTAGGTACAGGTTCATAGTTTGCGGCGGATACCACAAACGGACTGAGACGATTCGCGGCTTTTTCAAAATAACTAATCGTATGTGATTTTACGTACGCCCAGATAGAAGGGATCTCTATGTCTCAATGGAAATCGACTCTCCGGATGCACCACGGGGCACCGGTCACTTTACGTAAAATTGAGTTACTCATCTATTTGTTGTGTACATACTTAATGCAAATTTAACACTTATACGGTTTTGCACTGGATGCTGTTGTCCGAACTGGACTAAATTAAAATGAGACCACACGGAAAGCACCAGCTTTAAAAAAAAAAAAGAATCATCAAAATCGGTTCACCCAGTCCAAAGTTATGAGGTAACAAAAAAAAAACATACAGTCGAATTGATAACCTCCTCCTTTTTTGAAGTCGGTTAAATACGCGTCGAATTGTTTTTTTCGTCGGTTAAAAAAATAATTGAACAATAATTTTATAATACACGCGAGTTTATCATAGCAGCGCAAAGCACAGCTAGTTTATAGTAAAATACGTATAAATATGGTTAACAAGTTATTTTAAAAATATTCATCGAAGCGGTTGATTCTATTTATTTATAAGACGGTTAGCAACGTACCTAACATAATATATTGTTTGATACCGTCGGGAATATTCTAATTGAAATTACACTTTTACGACATAACTCTGATTAATTAATTAAATGTAATGGCCTCGAGTCCTGATTCTATGATCCTCTGGAGTGATACGAGTAAATTACCAATTCAAATCCATTAACTAATTCCTAAAATTAAATTACACAATTTTTCTACAGCGGCATCTACAAATAACCAGAGTACTAATTGGACTAAGATAAAAACCCTATTTAAATGGCATTGATATATCAAAATATAGATGGCAGCAATATGATAAATGTATATTGTGAACTATGTCTTAATGTTACTTTATACAGCACTATGCAGTTATGTAACTTGATATTGAACGTCAAAGATGTCGCTATATCATAGTTTTTAATAATAGAATAGAATAATAGAATAAGAAGAATAGAAATATCGTTAAGAAATATATCTATCGTGGTCGTGTGATTAAATGTAAACATAAATTCTTATAACTATTAATTTTGTGCAACATAAAAGTTTCAAAATATAAACTATTTAATAATGTAAACATTACATTGTAACTCATCTGTAGGTCCTTTATCTATATTACCTATATAATTATTTATATTTATTTGTCTGTTTATTTTAATATAATATTTGTTTTATATGTTGTCAGTTTATTATTACCCCCTTTGAGTATATAAAACAGTTATATTATCGGTGCCAACTTCTTTAGTCTATGGACTACGGTTGACAAAAAGTAAAAGTGTTTGTTTATGGATTTATATTTGTGTCGGACAGAAAGAGAGCTACGCCGGCGAAATATTTATTTCAATTATCATGAATAAGTGCACTCGAGACACTGTGTGTTATCGCTTGTTGTAGATAGATAATTGAACTTCAATATTCTATAACAAGTCAGTAGGTAAATAGTGCCGTGTAACGAATAATGGTTCCTGAAGAAACAACAGTGACGTCTTGCATATATCAGCCTTGGATAATATGATTACGAGAAAAAGTTTATTTTGAAAATATACCAAGTGTTTTCGTGTAGAAAACGTCTGTGAGATATTTATTGACTGTACGTTCGTAATTGTGGTGATAATTGATCGTTGTTATGTCCGGAGGTAGGAGCATCGACAAGGAGCGCAAGTCTCCGAGAGAAAGCGGGGAAGATTCTGAAGATGAAAGTGAGATCCTGGAAGAAAGTCCCTGCGGACGGTGGCTAAAGCGACGTGAAGAGGTAAGTGCCACATAATAACAATGTTTATAAAATTTATCAACGTAAAATTAGGGCATCTTGACACAGCCGTCAGCTGATCCACAAGGTTACATGGTGATGTATAAATAAGGCGCAGTTTTTATCTGTTTTGTGCGCGTGTTTTATGTTTTCGCATTGAGCGGTGTTAGGGAAGGTCGAAAATCCATAAATAAATGTTTTCAAAATGTTAAAACACTAGTCCAAATAGTAATTAGACCAAGGATCTGTATAATTATACAACAAAACGACATTGCTACTTGTGATCTGTGTGCAAAATTCTTATAATCTAATTCAACTCAAAAAAGGATCAAACTTGAAAATCTTTCAAAATAATAAAATTAGATATAAAACATAATTATAATATTAATTTACAACTTTATTGTATATATATTTATATATTTCAACAATTGTGTACATTAAAAAAAATCTTTAAACAAGTATATAATTGATATCGGCAAATTTCTCAAGTGTCTACTTATATGTAAAATCTAACATATAATAATATTCAATAGACCAAATTATGCACAATTGTCCAAGATCTCTTTTTTAAAGTCATTTTTATGCATCTACATATGGCCATCAATAGTTTTCAAGTAGTCCGAGCCAGATAGACCAGTTAATACATTTTTAAGGATATCTTATTGTGTTACATCAATATAGACATATTATGTTGTTAATATTACTACTAATAATATTATTGTTGCATTTTTTTTTTACTTTTGTAAAAGTAAACAAACTGTCTATTTAAAATACTGAAAAGATTGCAAACTTAAAGATTCATTTGATTTTTTTTTTATATTCCCATATTAATCAATCTTATTTATTGATCACATTCCTTGCACTTTGCAATAGAATGTAGTTATACATATAAAATAATAAAATTAAAATATAATATTCATGAATATAATATTGTAAATTTTAATCTGACTAAAGTATGTAGAAAAAGTATAGTGAAACTTAGTTTATTTATAATTTCTCGAGAGATCTGACTATCTAATTAAGTCAATTTTTGAATATAAAAGATTATTGTATTTTAAATATTCATATCATAAACTTAAATAAAACCACATTACTTAATTGTAATATACATGTAAATATATGTTAATAATATTGTATACATAAAACAACATTTTGGTTTCATATTCTTCTTAAATACATTTTATAGATATGAATTTCTTGGTTATCCCAAAAATATCTTAAAATTTATATTTTTATCAAGATTGCAGTAATACCAGGTACATTTTATGGTAACATGTTCTTTTATAATACTTTATTGGTTTGAGTATTTGAGGACAATCTTGTTTGATGTCAAATTATGACATGATCTCGTAAACATGCCAAAACTAGAGAGGACCTTCTTTAATAATTCTTTAATAATCAACTAGCCTCTGCCCGCTAACATGCAGTGGAAGATCTGAACGGGAAAAGAAAGCCTTATTTTTAAACATTCTTCATTGTTGCTCCGCTCATATTAGTCTTAACGTGATGATTTTATAGCCTATAACCATTCTCGATAAATAAGCTATATAACATTGAAAGAAATATTCAAATCGGACCAGTAGTTCCTGAGATTACCCCCTACATCGTCACAAACGCACAAATTTTACCTCTTTATAATATTAATATAGATTAAGGAAAACTCTCAATAATTGTTTTTATCTTTTAATATTTATCTTTACTTACTTTTATCATATACAAATTTGTATTATTACAAATAAATCAGAGTTCTTAAAAGTAAATCATATTAAAAGTTGTGAAACAGTATTGTAATAAATAGTTAATCATTCGCATTGTGACTCGTAATCTCTTGATCATTTAATTTTGGATATGTAATTTTTACAACTTTATGCATTTCAATCATATTGTGCTTCATTGGATTTACTTAAATGATAAATTTATAAATATGTTAACTGTTATAATGTATATATTAAGTAATAATATACTATCAAGAAATTAAGATACTAAACAGCAATTAAAGGTTTGTCTATTGTTTAAAATTAGTTTAGTACCTTAAATACTAATGAAGACATGATGTGATGCCTAGGTTCTTCAATGTTCCTTCTCTGTCATTAACACAAGCTCAATGATTCTTATCTTTCGAATGTAAGAAGGGACAGAATAAATAAGCTTTACCCATTCATGTAATATATGCAGGCTACATATACATATTTGTCCTAACAGTTTAGTCCAGTGAAGCTGTAGAGGCCTTGAAGGCCAATAGTGTAGTCAGTTCGAAAAACAAAAAATTGTTCTAAAAGTCTTGTTTTATATCTACTTCTACTTCTGGCTTTCCAATATAATAATTGTTATTTTTGTTGTTTCATTTTTTAATAACTTAGCTAACTCAAAGACCACTTTGTGGTATTTCTGATAATTTTTTTTTTATTTATTGGGTAACAAGGAAATCCTCTAACAGAAGAAAGAGACCTTATCTAGGTTCACATTATTGTAAAAAAAAAAAACATAACTAGACTTATTACTATGTTACAATAATGAAGAAGATAAAAATGAAATGATTATTAAAACATGTATGTATGTACATATGTATGGGTATTCTTATTAATCTTCAATATATATATATATATATATATATTTGTACTTTTTCCTTTTTATTATTAAAACAAATACTACACATGAATAAAATAAAACTTAAAATAATTCTTTATAAATAAACAAAAACCCCAAGTACTTTATCTAACGTTTCAAGTTCTTAATAAAATATATACAAAAGCTTATTGGCCTTAATTTATTTGTTACATTTTTTTAACTTTTCTACAATTTTTACGCAGAATTTTATAAAACTGTCTCTAGTGTTTTTGCTACTTATTAAATTTTCGAGTTCATTTTTGCATACTGTGATTCCAAGTTCCAATTCTAATTCAGTTCTAATATTTTATTTTATTTTATTTTTTTCTATTCTATTTCTGATATTGGTGGTATTGACGTGAAAATAAATGCAAGTATTACTTTATATAATTTCTATACAAAATAGATAATTTTAAATATTATTCTTATTGGTTAGATATGCATATATTTTGCTAACTGTGCTTCACTGGTTATTGTGTGTTATAATTGTTATTTATTGCAATAAGTTGTTAAGTTATAGCAAATTTAATATTTTAAACAATTGCTTCAATGATATAAAAGTTGATGCACCACAACACCATCTAGTGTAAATTGTAATACAATGAATACTATGAAACTGTTTACATACAGAAATAATAAAAAAAACATTGTGCCAACTTTTATGGTGATCAGTTAAATTCTTTGGTGTATATGAATCTTGGATATTTGTATATAGATAATAAACTCAATCATAAAGCAGCAATTTAATGAAAGTTAAAATGAAAGTTTTGTCATGTATTGATAAAGTACTCAATATATTTGCTCTCACTTCACTACTGCTTACATACTTATCTAGCGTCCAACGAGATGAGTGAAAGTTTAGCCTGCATTAAGCACTCATTCTTGAAACTGGGCTATAAATAATCATATTAACATAAGGATAATTGGGCTGATTATAAAATCATACTGTGTTCCCTTCATAGATAATATTTCATTCAATTTTATAAAGTTAGAATTGGGTTGATTCTTTATATATATGTACATATTTGCATATTTCAAACAATTCATTAAATATGAAATTAAAATTGATTTTTTACAGATAAGAACATAAGCAATATTAAGGTTAAATTAAGTGATATAAATTAATTATATTCATTTAATAACTACTAATCTACTGAATCTAAAGGGTTTATGGCTAATTTTAAAGTATCCCTATATTTGTGGTTTATTTCGATTTAAAGATATATCCTCATTTACATATCGGGGTGTTTCCACGGTTTTATTTAGGACGATATAATAAATAGTGTAAAGTAGTGTATAGAGTACGTTGTCACATAACGTTCTAGAAGTTCATATTTGAAACTTTAAAAAACAATATTTTTAGATACTATTCTTATGTTTATCTTCTTATGTTTGTTTTGTATAGATTACATACGAGTTTGTTTTTCGATTGGTAAGTTCCCAAGCCGTTATAAGACTCCGCTGATCGATTCTCGTCTTGCGGCGTCCGCTTCTATTCGCGGAAGTATGGAGGAGGTATAAAACTTATCGAGATTTGAATAGGCACCGCTGACGTAACTCGGATCGAGTGCAGCTACAATTGCGCTATTACGGCTGACATACAAGAGTTAATAATTAAAGGCGTCACTTTCTCCGTGCGCCCGGCGCCGGTCAACGACCGCCGGTTATTCGGCTCTTGCGCAACAACTGTCGCTTTCTCGCCTTAGGGACAGCACGCTGTGCGCTGTGACCTATCTATCCGCAGATCTGTTATGAAAAGACGATGTAATATCGTAAACGAACGGCCAATGGATAACAAGTGTCTGCGCAAATTTATACATATAAATAAGAGTGTAAATCAACCGTGTCTGTATTTTTTAGACTTTTATAGAAAAAAAATGATGCTCATTTTTAGAAATGTCTCTGTGTGTGACGGTTTGTATGGACACGCATTGCTGCTAATGTACTGCGTTCACAGTCAAACCTCAAAAATTACAAACATATCCTATAGTAACATTTGGTCTTAGTATCATGAAAATCTGTTTACTTAATCCAAAGTTATTGTAGTTTTAATGACGACGCGACTTAAGTACAAAAGAAAAGTAGATAAGTAAATGGATTTAATACATTCAGATGTCACTGTTTTTTTTTTTTACATTAAGTTCCACGCGGACGGAATCGCGTGCACGGCCAGTAGTCCGGTGAAGCTGTAAAGGACAAAAAATTAAGGCCAATAGCGTAGTCAGTTCGAGAAAAAAAAAAGCGTGCTCGGCTAGTATTATAGTATAATCGCTCAAATATTGAATTGGTTTGACTGATTCGCAGGCTTGAGTATTTTGTACTCTTGTTTTATTACGTGCTTTTTAACTAAGAGTGTCTATTTTTTTTCTTCGCTGTATTTATAGAATAACTGAATTGGGATTGAAAATATTTTCATAAGTTTCTATTGTATTTGCGTCGTTATTGATTGGTTTTGGATATATTAATATTTTTACACCTGCTATATTGAAATCGTAATCTAGGCAGACAATTTTTTTGTCCCTTCCTCATATACATACCATATACGGAATCCACCTCTTTCATATTAATTGTTATTGTGACGGTAATTCAAATTATATATATAGAGCCTGTTTTTCAGTATACAATCTTTTGCGTATCTAACACCTTTTCTGTTATGACTTGAGTGATCGTTACTTCCGATTCACGGTGACTTCCATTTTTTTTTTCTCTTTATAATCTGTATATCGCGTGTACTTTTGTTGAGTTTTTATAGATTTTCTTATATACATAGATATATTCCATGCTACTTCAATTTATATATTTATAAGTCGATACCGCTATTAATCGCCTAACTCTCATCACATATAATATATACAATTAGTCAAGATAATACTACTACACCAATGTTATTTGTACACTTTTTATGGTCTATTAAATACAGCTAATAACTAGTACAAAGCATAAAACCCGCTCACTTCCCTCAGGTTATCTTTTGTAAATTGTTTAAATTAATTCAACGTCGAGCGGCTCGAATCATCGGCAACTAGATGCTCTCCTCAAGGCTAGACACCCTGGCGCTTCGTAGGGACGTAGCGTCGCTTTGCGGCCTTTATAAGATCTACCATGGAGAATGCTCTGAAGAGCTGTTTGGACTGATACCTGATAATGAAATAAAATATTCAGTCTAATAATATTACATCTACATTGTAACGCATTTTTATTGGGATAGTGAATACATAAATGTAAATATATCTTTGGTGTCATGTCTTTGCCTGGTTTATAACCTAAGAGTAAGTAAGTAAACGCGCAATGTTTGTGTACAGCAGTCTTATAATCGAACTGAAAAAAACTCTAATTTTCCGATAAAAAATATATGGAGGGGTTGTTGAAACGTGTATGCTTGGTACACTTATGCGTCTCAACAACTCAAACATATATGAATAGTTAGCTAAGTTAGGTCGCGAGTTTGCATGTAACAGGCAACAGCCAAGCCGAGGTGTGCCGTGCACCCTAGAGCTAGTTGCCCAAATAAAATCGGCTGAGTGCCTTAAGCGCTCGCCTTAGTAGTTCGGTGAAGCTGTTAAGACATTGCTAGGTCAATAGCGTAGTCAGTTCGAAAAAAAGCGGTCTTATAATCTGTTACCAACAGTGTTGCCTACTACCATAACAATATACAAATTTGCAGTAAACAAAAGCGTTTCTCACTTAGTGTGTAACGAAAATTATTGCAATGTATACACCAGATTAGGCCCCTTCGCACCAGATTAGGCCCCTTCGCACCAGATTAGGCCCCTCTCGGCAACGGCTCAAGCCTAGGTCCGTTCCCTTGGCGTGGAGCCCTTGAGTACGCTGCTCACGCGATACAGTGACACTAAATCTTACATCACTGCGACAACATTACACATATCACCTCCACACACGTGCACGCACACATGCTTACACATGAAACTGGAGGGGTTTTATTTTTCCCTTATTGAACTGAAATAGTTTAGAAAAATTATCCAACACAAAATACATATAAGAGTTGTCGAGGTATGTATGCTTGCTACACATATGTTTCAATAACTCCTATAAGTATGAATATGTAGGTTAGGTCAGATGGGTCGCGAATTGCATGTATCAGGAAACAGCCCAAGGAAGTCAGTCAGCCGTGCACCCTTTAGCTAGTTGCCCAAATGAAATCGTTTGAGTGCCGCAAGCACTCGCCTTAGTAGTCCGGTGAAGCTGTTAAGACCTTTCTAGGTCAATAGCGCAGTCAGTTCGAAAAAAAAAACATTGTAATGTAAGCGAGTCTCGCCGTGTAAACGTTTACAACTCTTAACTGGAGTTTTTGGCGGGGTCTTGGAATATCATGTAGTGGATTTTATATTTTATTTATAATTTTGTGTTATTTAGTTATATATTTTGTAATACTAGCGTACCTACGTCACAGAGTATGGTTGTTGTGTACAAGTGAAGTGGATTGGAAATAACACCACTGACTAGGCACAAAAGCGCCCTGGAAAGTTCTGGCAAGACCGCCACCCTTTTATTACTTTTTGAAATGATCGCAAGAAACTTGTAATATTATTAGCTACTTGACAATGACAGTAATAATCTATCATAAGTTTGGTTGTCAAAAAAACTTAACCGTCATGTATTTTGGTTATTATTATTTTTTTATACATCGTAGTAGGCCGACTCATAACGTCGCACCTTTCTCTTGGAGATGGGTCATATTGTGGAAGTCTCCCGTTATGGGACAATGGAGACATCGATATCTGGGACACGTGTCCGGTTCTAAGAATACCGCACGCGTATTGTGTTCAGTTTTCCATCGTCAGTTGTTAATGGAGCAAGTTTCGCGAATTTTATTTGTTGATGGTCTTTTCTTTAAACGTCTTTGCTTTCAGTGTGGTCTAAATTCGATCCTTGTTTCATTTAATTTCTTAGAAACGTTTGTTCATTTGAAGAAGATCTAGAAACAAGATCATACCCGGTGACATCTTTAAGTATTTCATTGTTTTATCTGGTTTGCTTGGTGCTAGGGCTTTTTCTAAGTCCGCCTCGTTACTTACCACCCTCAAATTAATAACTGTCACCTAGCGAACACCTGTAACTCTGAGGGAAAAGTTATATGTAGTTAAAAAAAGAATCAAATCTAAGTACGTAAGTGAATACTAATTATAAGTTTTTGCATCTAGCATTATGTTAGCATTGTTTTAATGTATTTTAACATTAGCAATAAATATTTAATGACCAAACTGACTACCTTTTTGTTGATAGAAAGGACCGACCTAGCAAAAATCAATGTTACTTGAGCTTGTTTCTTAAGTTTCATTGAAATAAAGTATTCATGTTATTTTGCGAATGTACTCTATTTAAATGTAAACTGACATCTAAGACAAGAATTCATTGTGATATTTTTAAGAGCAACTTTAACAAAATGATGTAAACTTCAAAGACTCTACATAAATCTGTTAGTTACACGATCAACTAAACCTAGCGTGGCATACATGATACAATGTAAAATGTCAAGTCAGCTGGCGAGGCGTTGAAAGTCTCGGTACATTAAATGCCTACGTAGCTATTAAACATTTGTCTCAGTCACACCACTGTGAAAGGAAAGGGAACAGACATTCACTAATGAAAACACTCTTGTGTAGTCTGAATGATCGATATGCTTATGAACAGGGTTACTGCGTGTGATATGTTATTTGGAATAATTTTATTGTGAACGAATGACGAGTATTAATTCTTCTCAAAATGAAGTTCATAAGAATGTAATTGCTCATTCGTACTAAAATAGTCGTGGTGGCCCAGTGGTTTGACCAGTGGAATACCATTTCGATGTTCAAAGCCCGACCGATATGTATGGGGTTAGTCGTGGTGGTATAGAACTTATATATGTGCCAAGGATTTTTTCGGAATTCGCATACATTTACTACTTTTAATTGGTAACACTATCGGCTGACGGTGCAGGAAAACGTCATGAGGAAACCTGAAACTGAGATATGTTCTTGTAGCACCACTGTATGTGGAAAAACATACAACTGTGGATTTCTTAAGAGTTTAAAATCGCCAATACGTCGTGGGTGATAATATGTAGTGATTTTTCCATACCTACGGGAATAGGCCTTTGACCCTGCAGTGGGTCTCTTATAGGCTAATGATGATTATTGACCATAATAGTCAAAACGTTTTTGAGTGACGTTTATTGGGTTCATAATCTAGACATGGGGTCTATAATATCGGATACATTATAATAATAATAAGATAGTTAGTTTAGGAGCAAACCTGTGATATTCGAATCAATTAATGATATAAATAAAATGTTGTTAGTGACAATCCTGATGTTAGAAGAAGCATTGTTCCTCCCGCGTGTTCATAATAATAGAGAAAGATGGTGCGTGACCACTTCTGATATGCAGACGTATTGGAAATAGTACAAGCTGTCTTTACTACGCCGGGAACACTGTGCTAAGAATTTAAATTTACCAACAACGCAAACAATCTTTTGATTTTTAAGTTTAATTTACAATTATCAAATGACACCAATTCTATAACAATACTTTGTTTTTGATAACCTATGGTCATTTTCTTTTATGCCGTTTCACCAGGATATCTGATGATGTGATCAAATAGGACAGAAGTATAAATATAGAAATTGGAACTGTGACTTTCGAGTTTGGATGTTTGAACATACCTTTAGATTCTTGTCAATAATTTATCAACTTATTGGTGTAAACTAGCTAGGCAGGTACTGAAATATGCTCTACCACAATATAGCAATTTTTTTAATAACATTATTCATATTTTAAGACCGTGTTAAGTTTTAATGTGCGAAACATTATTTTCAATGCACACAAGTAGTAGTATGATTCAAAATATTTTTCCTTTAATACTAGTATCATTTCATTAGTCTTTTATATTTTAAAAATAAAAGAATGTAGTATAAGAATGTTGTTAATTTCCTGTGAACGGCAATTTAACGCGCAACGTTGTTGAATTATACATTTTAATGGTCATTTAGTAGATAAATTCTATTAATTATGTGTAGTAATGAACATGTCTGCGGGTTTATTTCGTTTTTATTTACATTCTTCTACATAGCTTTCAGTATTTTATTTTAATAGATCGCAAAAAAGAAGGCTCTTTGTTTCCCTAGTACGTTTCTATTTATACAGTATTCTTAAAGACACTAGCTGGTTGATTATTATGATTCTTTTATTGTGTTAATCTATCTATTTATGGGAAAGTTTTAGCACATCATATTAATACGTGAAGCGAAAACTTTGTACCCCTTTATAAGCGAATTACTCGAAATTTGGCACAGTTTATACAGGAGAAGTGCATCAACCAATTTTTTTTAATGTACATTACACAAACTACTGCTTATATTGCATACAACATATACACACATGTAAATGAAAAAGACATTTCGCCATTCGTCATTTTACTCTTACGTTCCAATTACCTTTTTCCATCCTACATTCAATATTTTTAACATAACTTATGCTCCATACCTTACACGCCCTTAGAAATGAGCTGGTCAAATTATAGGTTAATTTTCTAATAATATAATATAGAATATGTCAATTCATAATACATGTTAATAATTAATTGTAAATAATTTATCTTTACTAAATTTGTAAAACCATTGAATTAATTATTATTCTCTTTGGTCTTATTTAATGTTAAACTGAATTATGGTCGAATTTCGACAACTAGGCGACCACTAGTTAAATATTAACTTGCCATTCTAGTGATATGTAGACTTAAAAGTTACAATATAATTTTATTTTTCTTGAATAAAATAGTTATCAGACTTTATAGCAACAATCAAAAGTACGTTACAAATTAGATTATCATTGCCGAAAAATAATGAGATTATAAGACAGAGTGTGTACATTTCAACTATTCGCTATAACTGAGATGGTCTTACTTTTACATATGTAAATCATCTTTAAATGATTTGCAAAGCACAGTCCGAGTAGACAAAACTCCAAAATGTTTTGTTTTATACATAAAAAATGGTGACAGACAACAACTGTTTACTTAATTAATTAGATCAAGGAATTATTGACATCCATAATTTGAAACTTGAGAGTTATTTCTGCAGAATCTCGCAAACTTCATTGTCAACAATAATGTTGACGAATAGACAAATATCAGCTTAGTGCAATATCACGTTTTATGTCATCAGGATGTCAACGCAGCGAAATTATGCAGATCTCGCATCATCATTAAATATATGTATTTGAAATTCGTTTACGATTTATGTTTTGTTATTTAGCAAGGGTATGCAATGACAGGTTTTCGAGCTCAGGCATCAAGAAGTAATATTATATTCTGCACGTCTTTAAGAAAATTTTAGAACACGAATATCGTTAATTACAATTCGTTTGGTAGTCCTTTTCTTGACTCAGTATTTGCCAATTGTAAAGTTTTCTTGCTGTGACAAGTATATTCCCGATCCTTGTTACTATTTTGTATTCACTTATACACAATAACTAAACTATACCAATGTAACTTTTTGATTAACTTAAATTTTACGTATTGATATCGCAATCAATAGCTAATACGAAATTTACAAACAAATAATGCGGGCCGCATTCGCGATATATAAAAAAATCTCTTTTACTAGAAGTTTTATCAATACCAAACGACTACTATTATCTTGTATGAAATCTAAAACTAAGAGGTATACAATTCGAGGTGTGAGACAATAGTTAAATAAAATTTAATCTATTAAAACCTTAGGTTAGGTTAGAGTTAGAGATGTGGACTGTTCGGAGTCTGAATGTAACTTTATATTAGCCTCTTCCGCTGTTGGTAGCCGGCGTGTCTCAAATGGTTATAAGTTATATTGCAACTTGGTAATTTCCATTTCCAATTACGGTGTAATAGGCAGGTCTCTAATCAAATGAAATTACATCTAAAATACTTTATTTAGTTTTAGCCCTAATAAGGCACTTATGAACGACGAAACTACCACCGGTTCGGTCAAAAAACACAGTCATCGAGAAGAACCGATAAGAAACACAATCGGGTTCATAATTTTAACATACTCGTATGTATTTCCAATACATTATACGTTACAATCGCTTTTAGCGAATGCACAGAGATGAGTTAATTCCAGACATCGCCATAGTTCACCTTAGTCCGGTGAAGCTGTTAAGACCTTGCTGGGTCAATAGCGTTGTCATTTCGAAAAAACAAAATCCATCGTTCACATACTGATCCACTCTATAATACCCTTTTGACACCCAAACCCGCTTTAACTTAAAGTCCCACAAGTCGGGATACGTTTTGGGATAAAACCTAACACTTACCCAAAAAAACGGTTACTGGTTTTACTGAGTCTAAAACATGGAACGACTAGTTTGTTACAGTTTCTAGTATTTAGATGTTTCAAAGTTTTTACGGACCTACAATAAATTAATTCTTTGTATTTAATACATAACGTTTACTAAATACAAATGTCTGTTATCGAATGTACTACGTTATCTGAGTTGTTTCCAGTTCAGAGGGGTGAGTCTAATGGCCCTCTTGCCATCTATTTTCGATGTTAATATCTTCACTTGGTTTAGTAAACAGTGACGTTATTTGTTCACTCTCTCTTCCATGACTATGAGTCACCGACTAATTTCTTCCAATTTTATCTTAATGTTTCTACATGTTTACTTAATATTATATTTTTGGCGTCGGCTTCAACCGTGCTTATATTGTTATGTAATTTAATTATAAGAGTAATCTAGTATGCGTAATATCTAAATATATAAAATCTAGTGTCATGATGTTTGTCCACGATTAATTCCGAAACTACTCCACAGATCTTCATGAAACGTCGGCATTTATATATAATTTTATCTAACTTGAGAGATGGAATAATTGAATTGATTAAATATATTTCAGGCAATGGCTTCAATATTTTTAATTACAAATTAAATTATTGTCAATGTTGATTATTGTTATTCATTGTAAGTTTCATCAGTCTCGAGCTGATTATTGACAAAAAACTGTAGGACCGACTGCTACGGTTAAATTTTGAATTTATTTTTGAATTACTGAGCCACAGCAACACGTGGCCTGGTCAGCTAATATATATGATTTGCATCAATAATCTATAATGTAGATGGAGTTTTTATCAACGTGTCTTACGAATAAATCTAAACTAAAGCGCTACCCGAAAACATTCGGACCAATTGATTGGCCACTATTAGAAATGGAATTGTGATTATTTAGTTATATACATAATAGTTACATCCCTTTTTTTTCTCATTCGTTCTCTTATACTACCTCGTTGCTTCTTTTATCAACTCTGATAGACATTCATCTGTCAGTATATCCCCTTGTTCTTGTAATATATTATACAAAATACACGTTGGTGTATAATACTTACACATATCACAGGAATTCTGAGGTGATTCCCAAGACGAAGTTCGGTCATTCAGGCACCCTTGATTTAAGCGCTCGCTTTAGTAGTCCGATGAAGCTATGAAGGCCCGTCAGCTCAATAACGTAGTCAGTAAAAGAAAATCCTGATGCGATATAAATAATGGATATCTGTATTTCATAAATTTCCTGATAAGATTTTATTTTAATCGTTGTTTTCTCATTGTAAGTTTTGAAGTATTAATTAAAATAGGAGTTTTTAAGCAGCCAACATTAAATATATTTGTAGAAGAATAATTGAATACTTTTCTGAGAATGAAACATATTTTCTAAATTATTGTAGACACCTCATTCACCTTAAAAAACTGACAACGCGGAACCGCCTGACTCATCCATCACCATAACATTCGTCTAGTTTTTTGCACGTATTTTTTATACGCACCCGACTCCAAGCAGACGTTGCTATTTACCGTCATGGAATCCTTATACCCTTGTAATAAGATTCGTATTTGCCTGATTTTCTTTCGAATAGCTTTATCACTGGGTCATCGACACAGTTCTTTGAAGCTGTAGTTTTTTTTATTATATATTCGAAAGTGAAAATGACTGCACATGTCCATATATAAGTACAGTGGTGTTAAATGTAAGCTTATCAATTGTTAGCATCTCTGTCCATGGGTACATACGTGTTATATTTAAGCAGTAATAATGTACGACTTGTTAAATTATGTTATTAATTTGTGATTGTGATAATTTTTAAAGGTTATCCATTTTATTTTATTTATTTTAAAGGTTATCCATGGAATTTCGTACTTTCCGTATAGAGAATTTCAGTAAAATCAACTATTATTAAAATGATTCGAAAATGGGAAGCATTTTTAAATTGTAATATTAATTTTCCAAATCTAAAAAAAAATATTGGTGAGAGTGTAGTACACAAGTTTTATCATGTTCGGTTGAAAACGATGAAGATAATAGTAGAAGTTTTATTGACGATTCAATTTAATCGGGGAGTTTATGACCTTCCGGTACCTACAATCTAACAAAAAAATCTCAAACATTTTTTCAGTTAAATCCGGCCACACAAACAGACAGATAACGATTTTTAACGTCATATTTGACGATTTATTAATATAGATTTGATTTAATGTATAAAAATATATTAAGTACAGACGGGAACGTTGTATCTCTGTCTGGTTGTTTTTTTTTTCTTAGCCAAAACTTGTGTTACTTTGTCTGGATTTTTTATCATTATTCATTGACTGCATTCCAAACGGGTATGATCTGTGTACCTTGTCACAAAACATTTTTACTTGTAGTGGTCCGTTATATAAATGTTAGTGTATTTTTATCGCTGACTGTACGTACATAGCTAGTTTTTATTAGTATAGTTTTTGCTCATTTTTATATCGATAAGTGCGCACTTTCTTTTCGTCTACTACGCATTGCGACAGGAGAGAATGTAGGTACGATTGTACGAGGTCATTTATTAGAAATTTGTGTTTAGGAGAGCGTTTTCCGAATAGGGGCGATCGGAATCCAGGACGCAATGAATATAGATAGTCACTTATCGTGTGGAAATAGTCAGAACTGTGTATGTTTACGAGTTGTATGTATTTATGGACTCGAAGGGAAACGAAGTAAGACTATACTAGTTGTGTCTGCGACTCCGTCCGCGTTGAAACTTATGTAATAAAATCATGTGAATGTATTAAGTCTATTAGTTATCTACTTTTCTCTCAGAAGTCGCGTCGTCATTAAAATTTTGATCGAATTGACCGATTTTAAAGAAAACAAGGCTAAATGTTACTCGAGGATATGCTTTATGATTTCCTTTTAAGGTTTTATTGTGAACACAGTTCTTTAGCAGTGAAGCGTGTTTAAACAAACAGTCACACAAACAGGTATTTCTAAAAATTATTGAAATGTATTTTACTACTTATTCTAAGACACCAGTAACAATTTTTTTTCTACATAAAATCTAAAAGTATATTACATTTACACTCTTATATATGCATATATTGATAAAAACTACATTTAAAATATACATACTTCAATATTATGGTTTATTTATAAAAAATTTGAATACAATCAGCATGACTCCCATTGTACGATATTATAAATATATTCTATGAATGCAGCCGTTACAGCTTGTCGTTGAAATTGAATACCAGTCTAATAAGAAAGGTTTACGATGTGACTCCTTTCTATAGTCGGGAATGTGTCATGGTTTCTAATGAATTTGGTTTACGCGATCACGCCCACGCCTCCCATTTTTCCCTGTATCTAAGATCTTTATGAATGAAACGTCATATACCCTTATTACGTATGTGCCGAAAATAAGTGTATCAGTAAATTTGCGAGCCGTTGAATGAGATTGAAATCTGTATAAAAAAATAAATAAAATAGACGTTCATGAAACGTAATTGTACATAACACTAATGAACATTCATCTATTTTTATGTGTGCAATTGTAATTTTAGGTTATATTAATAAGCTATTATAATGTAATAATTGGCATCATATGAACTACACTCACTATGTTATTAGATCCCTGGAATTGCATGTCATTTGTTTGCTAGTCTCTGCCGACCAGCAGACCAGAAATTGATGAGACCTTCACATAGAGAATTTCTCTGAATATTATCCGTCACTTTTTTTATTATTAACGTGGGGAAATCCCTTATGGATACGCCAGCCTCTCAGGGGAGAGGATGTGTTATATCCGACTCGAACGGACTAAAACCCCACCCCTATAGAGAAGCAGCTGGGTACACGCCAGCTGCCCCTCCCTCGTCCGCCGGACCTGTGCAATGAGGGGATGAGCCCCCAGACTACATCCTCTCAGGTCCGGCTACGGTGGCAGGAGGAGTTGGGCAAAGCGCTGCTCCTACCGGTCCTCCGTTGGCTAAGAACACTCAGAGAGAGAGTGCTGCATGGAATTTTCCTCAGCGCCACGCTCATGGCAGGCGGCGGTCGGCTCCCTGCGAGCGATACGGTGCAGGTGTCACCCGAAACAACCGTGTCCGGTCAGCACCTGCACCAGCCTGAACGGCAGGGAGCCCCATCTTCTCCCAATCCACTCTCGCAAAACCAGGCGGACGGCGTCGAAGGTGTGCGTCCCGAAGCGCATGTCCGTCAGGTCCTTCATCCACCTCCCTATAGCCCTTCATAGGTAAAGACCTAATATAATCATTTGACAACTTGCTAATCTGTTCTGAACTTCATGGTTCAAGCACTACTGACTCCTGACTGGACTGGCGTACAGTGATACCAACTCATAAAAAAATACTTATCTTTGAAGCTAAAGTAGAAAAGTCTTAAAAATAATTAATACGAGGTATATATTTATGGAAGTAGCACTTTTTTGTATGCAATTTTTTAAAAATAATTTATTAATCACAAAGCGCCTTTCAGATGTCTGTTCATAAAATCAAAGATAATTGCATTATATCCAAACAAAACATCTATCTATATCTATGAATTGGCAGTTTTCAAACTCATTAAAAAATACAGTTTCGCACTAATTTTAACATTTGTTATAATGTAAGCTAGGGGCTCTTTCCATTCCATGCATAGGTTTTTTTTTATGAAACATATCAATCGAAGGCGTGTAATTATATAAAGTACATCTTAAGATTTTCTATTGAGATTAGAAACGGAAATGCATAAACGTTTTGCATTGTATTTGTATTTCTTTCTAGTAATTGTTTTTACTCCTGATGTCCATTACTATAATAGGTATCCAATTCTGAAACACAAGTCCATAACTAGATATCGATCACTGGTATATGAATTGTCCATTACTGATCAATTTTATAAGTATTTTCCTTTGATAAGTACTTTCCTTACCTTATGTCTACAGAATTTATAATTATTTGGTAGGTGGTAGAGCCCCGCTGAAGCATTTTTGGTTTCAGTATGAATGGGTCGGCTCCTCCGGGGTAGTACCACCCCTCTCACAGATAACCGACGTAAAATAACAGTGTTTGCATTGTTGTGTTTCGTTCGGTCAGCGGGAGGCCCACGTCCCTTCCTCTTTCTTGCCCCTCCCCCTTCACCCATATACAGGCTGGCAACGCACTTGCGACGTCCCTGATGTCGTTAGTGTCTATGGACGGTGGTGATCACTTAACATCACGTGACCCACCAGTTCGATTGCCTCCTTTGATATAAAAAAAAAATATATAAAAATAAATTCATTATTTCATATAAGCAACATTTCTTTGTTCATATTTTCATAATTATTTAAACAACTTCATGAGTATTTTATTATAAACACGACATCTTTGTCTAATAATGTCTATAACTGACATGTTTACGTTATACATTTGCATATAATCAAAAAATTAACATTTTAGTGGAAAGATTAAATGTTACACAATATCTATCACTACATTGCAATCTAAATCAAACCGTCATCAAATTTGTCAGCATTTCAATAGAAAACCTATTTTGAAAAATATTTTTTAAAAATTTTGGATAGAAGATGCATTTTTGATTTTGCGTTCGAAAGTAGAACCACGATAGGTCATAACTATGATTACCCAAATTGTGTTATTTCAGGGTCTATCTATACTCGTTGATAACTAACCCCTAAAATATGAAATCCAAAAAAATCCAGTTTCACTTATTTATTCCCTAAATTTGGACGAGACATTGCATAAGTCGGTAACCTTTTTAACACGCGTTTTTTTTTCCGTAGCTGCAAATATTGTAACTGTTGCGGAATTTGGCCCGTAGTGCACGCGCTTCCATACAATTCCATACGTTACAACATCTCCGGAAAAAAATTATGCGGTGAAAAGACGTAGTGCGCGCAGACACTAAGGGAGAGTACTCCACATTGTTCATACTTAAAATCGCATAACCAACAAATCATACTTAAAATCGCATAACCAACAAAATAATATTTGCATTGTCATGTCGTTGTTTATAATCGCAATACGATAGCAATCAGCATTTAACCGACAGCAGAATAACTTATAGCAGTTTATAACGACAGTTATTTTAATTTATATTACCGTTATTCTCACTTTTACTAAACATTTATTGCTATTTGTGAATTCCTAACTAATAATAGGAATATGAAACAGAGTTTATTTGTTTGTTACGTTCCTACGCTTTAACAACTACTTAACCGACCATCAAGAAATTTTTCCCGTACGTTGTCAGTGGTACAGAAAAGGACACAAGAGTACCTTTCAAAAAAATACTGTTCCGGAGCGATTCCTCGAATTTATAATTAACACGAGCGAGTCTGCCGGCAAATTTAGTATATTGTTGTTTAAAAGCACCGCTCGTCAATCATACTTGAACTGCTTACAGGTTGTTGTTACCTGTCGGTGTTCCGACACTCGGTGCTATGAACCGTACTACCTGACTTAGTAATCCGATAGCTAAGTTATACGCCATTAGTCGAATAAACACGACACTGGGACAAGGGTTGCCAGATTGAATTGTGAAATTTTCTTACAATATCCCAGACTTATTAGTATCTAGCTGTACCCTCAGCTCCGCACGCGTTTTTTTTTAATTGTATTAAAGAATTTTAAAGTTGTGAGACTATGTAAAATTATAGTACTGCTATTTAAAAACAAATGTAAGTACGAAACGCACGCCGCTTACAGTAATATGTAATGTGTACATTAGTTATACATATACTAACAGTGTGCCAAATGAGGTTTGTCATCAGTAGCGTATTTGGAACTCTACCCCATCATATAACTACCTCAGTGCTCCCTTACACTGTGTTAAGGCACGAATGAAACAATTACTTAAAATGTTATTATAAAATTGACATCTACACTACATTTAATATATTCTATTGTAAAAAAGATTTTGTGACTAGAAAAAAACACGCTTTTCTGTTTCGCAAGAAATTGTATAATGGAGCTCTTTACGTAATACATTTTTGGTATAAGATCTTATTAGGAAGACCTCGTCTATCTTCAAAGTTACTAATAATTATAATGACGAATTGTAATCAATAAGTTGATAATTATGTCTCTAATTAAAAATAAAGAATGGGTTTATGGCTAGTTTACATTAAAATACATGAAATTACTTTTTATGTTATCTGCTATCTGTTGGTTAAAGTTTTGTGAAAATCGGTCCAGCCGTTTCGGAGATTACCCGGAACAAACAAACAGACAGACAGACAAACCGACAAAAATTTTAAAAATTGCATTTTTGTTATCAGTAGCCTGTATACGTTCATACCCAATCAGCGAAAAATTGTCATTTCGCTGTTACATACAGACACTTCATTTTTATTATATGTATAGATGTATAGATTTTCGTAACATATTATTTGAAGCCATCAAGGTGACGAGATCATTAGAATGTTCGTCTCAGGCCTAACTTTTTTACATTTTACTTTAGGAAAATCCTGATAATGATAGCTATCTCGGTTTCGTTGACAAGGACCAACGTTCAGAACAAGTCAATATCGACTGATATCCCTAATAAACCGAGACACGTACGAAGCGACGATGTTGCGACCTCTCTACTAAAACTTTACAGTTTTTTTTTTTTCGAAATGACTACGCTATTACCCAGCAAAGTCTTAACAGCTTCACCGGACTATGAAAACTTTACAGCATATTTAAACTGTAGAACCGTTATTGTTAAAATGCGATTACTTCTTAGATGATCGTATATTTCAATAAATCGAGAATTAATGAATAATATAATAACGTAACTTGGAAATGTTGAATAGAACATTAGAAATAAGATGATTTAACAAACAAGCCAATATTAAACAAATTAACAACTACTAACAAGTTTAATACATTTTTTTGAAACTCAGTCCGTGATAAATGATCGGTTGTAATAAATTTATTTTTGAAAATACCGTAAGAAATGTCGTAATCGTAATTACAAAAGAACATTTTTGTCAGCGTTTATTTGAATTGTTATATGTTCATATTTGTTTGCTATATCGTTTACAGAAACAATTTGGTATTCTGCATTAATATATGCAGTAAAGTGTTGTTCACACGACACTCTATGTCAATTTTTCAGAGTTATGGCCGAATGTAGAAATAAACGTACTAGTAATGACAAATACTTGATTAGGTGTTACTTTGCTCTTCCGTCTGGAATTAATTACCCGCTGCCAAATCTCATTATATCAAAAAGCGTTCGATTTCATTTGTTCGACGGATATGCTTAAAAATGTTGAATTCAAAACTAGTAATGTAAGATAGAAAACACGGAAATATTAGTTATCGAACGTCGAAATAACACGTAAAAGATATTATATCAAAGATGTCAAAGTGGATTCGAACCAGAGTGGATTCGAACAGACGATGTGAAAATACTGTGTATTCAAATATCTATGCCAGTATTTATGAAGAACTGATGTACGGTATAGAAGTTGATGCACCGCAGCGTCACTATTAATGAATTGTGAATAAAATGAATAGCATAAACATCTATCAAGAAAAAAACACGTGTACATAAAAAAAGGTTTAATTGGGATCGGAACAAATATTTTATGTTCCTCGGATTATACTTCTTACGTTGTAATAGAGAACCCTATTCTTAATAATGTAATATTAACGCATGTATGAGATAATTTTGCACCTCCTTTGGATGTTTTAAAATTTAACACCCTGTATACTGGTGTCTGAGGAGTCGCCTTTATAATACGATTGCAAATTACACGTTACGTCATTTATTTATATTATCTGTTAGATAGTCTGTAATACATTTTCAAACGAGTTCATATTTGTCAAGTTTTGAATATGAAAATTGGTTAATTCACACACCTGTGTACATTTTCCGTTGTATTTGTTTATTACTACATTTACTGTGAGATGTATAGTTTAATTTGTTGTTTGGTTTCTACCAATATTTCGTTAACTAAGCGTAGCTAAATAATGTCTAAAAAAATTTTCCACATATACGAAATAGTATTAGGGCCCAATGAATATTACACATCGTGAACTCCGATCCGGTGAAGCTGTTAAGACCTTCCTGGGTCAATAGCGTAGACATATCGAAAAAAAAAAAAATCGTGAACTGCGTACGTGTGTGCTACCTCAACAATTTCAAAAATTGTAATTATTTACGACAAGAGATAAATTTTATCTTATAAATATTAAATATTGTTTAAAAATATTGCGGAACTGGAATTTAAACTGTCATTTTCATTAAAAATAAATTCATTTATGAACTAAAGAGTTAACAGCAGAACTATTTTTATGTAAATCGCAATTTTTAACTAATATTCATTGGTATATAATTTTTTAAATATCAATGCTAATATATATTATTAATTATTGTCGTTGTTTTTTCTTTGATGCGTCATGAGAATATATCTATACGAGGCATTCGTAAAAATGAACGTATCTAATTTTTATCACGATTGAACTTAGCCTGTCTTAAAAAATATATGAACACTAGCTGATACCCGCGACTTCGTCTACGTAGTTTATTATCTTAATTGTTTTCTTATTCTTTCAGAGAGGATAATTAGGCAGCTTTTCCGCAGAAAGCTCCCAGAGATTGACTTCTTCCGGCATTCCAACAATTTTCTTTATATTTCAATCAATTTACAAAATATCTTCACGGATCGTACACTTAAACTTCCCCGTGAATCACTCTATCCACTAATTAAACGGCAAGAAAATCCGTTTAGTACTTTTTTAAGTTAATCGCGAATAGACTAACAGACACACATCCAGGAGATTTTTGTTTTATAATATGTATCATTATATGGTATAGAACAAAGTACCCGACTACGTCTGTCCGTTCGCAATAAACTCAACAACTGCTGAAGGGATTTTCATGCCGTTTTTATTAATAGATAGAGTGATTCACAAAGAATGTTTAGGTATAGGTAAATTAGTTGAAATATAACGATATTTTTTGGAAATGGCGGAAAAAGCCAAGCCGCCTGAGAGCTTTTGTCGAAAACGCTTTGAGATGTATAAAACAATTGGGTTTTTGAAAAAAAAAATTTTGTGATAAATCGATAAATCATATATAAGTTTTATAACAAAACTATTTTTTTTTTCGCAAAAATTCAAAAGTTATTTCAAAATAAAGATTAATTTTTGAATCCAGTACCGAAGACACGCCGACAGCTCCCGAATAAACCCGAGCGTGAGTGACGTCATAATGTTAGTTTTCACTCATTGCATTTGATATAGAAATAATAAGTACAGTGTTTTGATCTATTTCATTTTGTTGTTATTGTTAAATATTCAAATTTATATTGAAAATGTCTAACCTCAAAAGTTATCGTTCTTGTTTTGTAGCATTATGTACGAATACTAATACTGTTTGGTTAGCTGTTCAGCTTCTTCACACACAGCTTCTGCCATTTCAGTTTTAGCGAATTTCAAAAATTTCTCAACTTGCAAATCAGTACTTTGATTAAATTCCAAAATTAGTCGATGTAACGATAAATTATAAGCTTTTCTGGATTCTAAATCAAAATTTAATTGCCCAATTTGAGAATTTATCTGTAGGTTTTTGGCAAATTCAATAACTTCTTGTAAAAATGTAGTATTATCCGGAAAATTTTCAACAGGAGTATTAGAGGTTTTTTTTGTCAATTTTTCTGCTTCAATATATTCTATAACTGTACCAATGCCTGATAATCGAGATTTTTTCCAATAGTATGTCCATAAGTAATGCTAATGCATGTTTGCAACCACCTGTAGACACAATATCCCTTATATTGTGCTACCAAGTGCTACCAAGAGATGCATTGGAAGTCGGTGCCTTTGTACCTAGATGTAGATGAATGATTTTCGGTTGGCACCGACTTCCAATGCATCTCTAGGTAGCACACATATTCATATGTTTCATTAAATTTGGTTAATTTGATAAACTATTTATTTTCCGGTTTTTAGTGCCTTATTTTTATGCCTCTGATCAATATTGAAGTCGGTTAATACTTTTTTTTGAAAATTTACTTTATTAACAATAAATTTTCAATATAATTGTGTAGTCGGGTGTAATAGCCGTAAACGCTGTACTGTTGTTAAATATTGTGTTATTAAATAGCTATAACATTATGACGTCACAACTATGGTGACCAATCATGACGCGTTTATAATTACGTAATTTTTTTTTAATTTTATCAATTTTTAATTGTTTATCATTAATTGAATGTTTTTTTAAGTTTTTTCATTAAATATCAATATTATTAATAATAAAGTTTTAAAATACATAAAAAAATCAATAATTTTTTTTTTTCAATATCCCAATTGGTGTTATAAACGACGCAGACGAAGTCGCGTGTATCGGCTAGTTAAACTACAACTACGAAATTTAAGATTGCGCTTAGTATTTACTTAGCAAACTTTAAGATGAGCTAAAGATAGGCTGAGTAGGATCTATAGATTTCACCCTTAGTAATCCGTGTTAAAATAACGCCTCTCGACGCACCCGGTATAATGATGTCTTCCAATGTTCACAATAGTGAAATTGTCAATTGCACAATCACGTCCGTACCGTATAGCAATGTACTCAGGCCATTGTTGTCTTGGCTTCAATTACGAAATCTGAAACTAAAATGTCAGCATCAAATCATAATGTTTTTAGAAATTGTAACACTTCACTTAATGAAGAGTTTTTTTATTATTTGAAAACTTCTTTAAGCGTGTTGAGCGGTATTTTTGGCAGGTTATAATTTCGCGTCACGACATGCTATGTAAGCATTGCCGTTCGTATTACGCTTGCGCGGCTTGCGTCAAACTATCTACGTGTAGTATAAGGGATTGTGTACATGTAATATTTGCATCTCATCGTACTTTTGATTGGTTAATAGATTTAATAAAAATGTATATAATTATTCCTCCGAATGACAATAGATATGAAAACCACACTAATGTTAATAACTTTAAAAACAAATTCTGAAAATATGGTAAAAAGTGTAGGTCTTTCCATAAATATTGGTTAAGGGGAAAGAGTCGATGCGATGAAGTTACTCCTTAGTAAGAATTCTTCACTATACTTGTGCTTTCGATTTCTTTTCAGAATAACTCATTTAAAAATGAGCCAAGTTCAATTTTAATCGTCTATCTAACATTTTTTTTTTTTATTTAAGATTTCTAATTTTTATACACGGGAACGAAGTTCATTTTTTTCCGTTCATGAAGTTTTTTCTTTATGATCATATTATACATGTACAAAGAGAAGAAAGAACCTTGATAAACTAGATTTTGTAAAAGGCTGGCATAGTCTAAATACTAGGAACCATAACAAACTGGTTATCCCATGTTTTAGACTTAGTAAAACGAGTAATAGTTTTTTGGGCAATAGTGTACGGTTCTATAACAAAGCGCCATGTCAAGCGGGTTTTGGTCTCAAATGGCTATTATAGAGTGGATCAGTATGTGAACGATAGTGATGTCTGGAATTGACTCATCTCCGTGCAACCATTTTCCATTAAAAGTTTCTGTCATGTATGTAATATACTCTAATTATTATATATATTAAAAAGATAAACCAGATCGAGTTTTTTGCCGGTTCTTCTCGATGACTGGGTTGTTTCCGAACCGGTGGTAGTTTTTGACGTTCATAAGTGCCTTATTAGGGCCTAAACTGAATAAAGTATTTTTGATTTGATTTGATTTGAAAGTTTTTAGATTTTGAAAAATAACGTAAAATGTTAGGAACAGTCAACAATTGATGTAACTAATTTTGAAATGTAAGGACACATATGTCTTTACAATTATTTTACCACTGTCTTTGTTACATAAAAAAACATTAAAATATATTAGTAGAAATCTAGTTATCTATTTTTTTCATGGAAGTCGGAAGAATCATAAAAAAAGTAGTAAAGTTTGGCTAGGATTCGCCAAAAAAAATACATATTGTATCTATATTGCGCGTGTCTCTTGGGATGCTTTGGTTTTATTACGGGACTACGCAGAGGCGCTGCGACCTTCAGTCGAGGGTACTGACTTGAACGGAACCCAAGTTTATTATGTTTTGATATTTTACACAACATATACACACATGTAAATAAAAAAGACATTTTGACAGCCGTTATTAACGACTTCAAAAAAGGTTATGAAGGAGGTTGCAATGCTCGACTATATGTATTTTTTAACTCTTACGTTCTAATTACCATTTTTCATCCTACATTCAACAATAATATTATAAAATGTAACTATTATTTTAATGTTTATTATTTTTTAAGGTGAACTCACTTCAAATGATGATTTAATAAAAAAATGATCCAAATAACACTTTGTATAATCAAAATTGTTCATAAAAGTAATCCATGACCTAAACTTCCGCGTTTACAATGTTGCAATACAACCTCATGTAGCAACAAAAAAGAATTTATTTTCAAAAGCTAATGGTTAGTATTAAAAACATGTTTGTCTTGTATTCACCATTTGATTATATTGTGGATCCATTACTTTTCCAAACGATGATACTGGGCATATCACTATTTCTCATAATGAACAGACTACATTTAATTCAATATCAACCAGAAATACCACCCACCCATAGTGTCGTGTAAAATTAATTTGAAAATTGTGTCATGGGTTGCGATAAATTTCTTTATTTTCATAAAGTTATGTTTGCTTAAAATTTAAGAGCTTTACCACGTGATATTTGTTTCAAATTTATAATTAATTTCAATTTTCATTTACACTTAGATTTTTTTTGTTTATATAATTAAAGATCATGGCAAATAACTGAGTAGCCATGTTGAAAACCTTTTATTATAGAAGTATATACCCTTTGTCAAAAGAACCCTAATAAAGTTCAAACTTTAAAAAATCAGATAACTATGGTCGAATGTCGACCACTAGGCGCCCACTAGTTATATGAAATCAATAATTATTGTCCTCTACAACACTGATTAAATTATTTTTATAAGGAAAATTTAAATTATTTGCTGCTGCCGTATTCGTAAATATTTGCAATAATTTTGCGAACGCGAATTAAAAAAAATATTCACATATGAGTCCGTCCTTCCACGTAAAATTACTAATTAATGAGGATCGGTTGAAAGTAAAAATATTCCAAGAGTTTAAATAAAATTTATCAATTACGAAGTTGCCTTTGCTTCTCATTTTTACTATATGTCACGCATATACTGAAAGGCTTCCGAAGTACACAATTTCATAAAACATTTGTCAAGTTAATTTTGAATTTTGTTTGAGTTAAATCCGAGGCAGCAGACAGACGACATAATTTTCATCGTCATATTTCGTGACCACTGGAACTTGCAATAATTTAAATGAAAAAAAAAATGTACCGTCAGAATTACATATTTCATAATACATATGAAATAATAGTAGGGGGTATACCGGATTACCGGGGATTACCCTATTAGAATGCTTTCAGAGTTTATAATTTTTCTTTTGTTTAGTAGTTGCATGAGTCTTTTCTGGGCGTCTGGATTGTAGAAAATACATTTAATTACAATTTTTTTTACTAAAAAAAAAAACATACGCAATTTCATAACGAAGTGATTAACGAACCCAGTTTTGTGTTAATGTATTGTAGTATAACGTTTGTGACGAGAAAATTGCGCATGTAACTCGTAAGTTTGTGTCCATTATCACGTCTGCCGGCAACGGGCCGAGGCCAGACGGCCGGCAGACGGGAGAAAGGTTGCCGTGACTCAGCCCGCTCTGATGAGGGCAGTGCGTTGATCTCTCTACGGGAAAGTGAAGCGAACTGTCATGATTGACAGTTTAATCTCTAACTTAATCATTATCGTCTACAGTTTTTTATATATTCTAAGAATGTAAATCTAATGTGTCTGTAGTTTGTAGATTTTTTTAAAAAAGGGTGTTGCAGGTGTCTAAGAATAAGTAGTGAAATACATTTCAATCATTTTTGGAAATGTCTCTCTGTCTGTCTGTCCGTTAGTTTAAGCACGCATCACTGCTAAAGTACTAAGTTCACAATAAAACCTCACCAAGAAAATCGTAAATCATATCCTCGAGTAACATTTACTCCTGGTTTCATTAAAATCGATTCACTGTATCAAAAGTTATAGTAATTATAATGACGACGAGACTTAACTACGATAGAAAAGTAGATAAGTACATGGACTTAATTAATATACTCAGATGGTTTTATTCGTCACTGTATTTTTACATCAGGTTCTATGTGGGCGGAGTCGCGGCCACATAACAAATATAAAATAACAATTTGGTTTAACTATATGTAATTTTATGGTTCGAAATAGCAACAGGGTGGTGTTAAGTAATCCCTTCAATTTATATCTATTTATAACCCACTTCAAAAAGATTAGAACCTTAAATTGAGGTCAGTCAATTATAGGCTGCTATTCTTGACGATTGGTAACTACACCCATCGTATTGCAATGTAAGTTATTTTTCTGTCAAGCCTTTCACAGCCACTGTCACTTTAAGCGTTTAGATTTTTTCTTCTCTTAGACTAAATGTTATTTGCGTATCTGCCATTGTCAATATATTATTATTATTAACTTGATTACACTTGTACAGGTTTTCATGAAAGTTTCCCAATATTTTTGAAGGATTTTTTGCAAGATACGAGTATTCTCGTTTTAGTTTATTGCCATAATTATAATTATAACGCAATGGTTACTTAACAAACATAGTGAGGATATTCTAAGGCAATTCGATATTCTCATACCCTGTCAATATTCCTTAGAAAATTTGTTGCAATAAAATGTCACCGATAAATATATTGGGGTAAATAATCGTACTTCTTACTTGTCTACAAAGGTACATATTAGAGTAACGCATATAAAACTTTTTTAATTTGTGTTTTTATGCGATTGGAGGCAAACGAACCTACGGGTCAGTTGATGGTAAGTGATACCATTGATACCTGCGACACGTGGCGCGTCACAGATGCGTTGCCGGTCTTTGAAAAAGGAGAAAAATGTAATATGTTCTGCACTCAACAACATAAAAGCACAATTCGTTTTGGTGTTCAGGACCAATTAAACACAGTTACTCTAACATTTCGAAATGTACGCTATTGACGGATTATTATTGCGCTGACAGAAACAACTGTAGAAGAATCATACTTTTCAATAGAATGATACAACTGTTTATGCTAATTTTTTTAAATGGATAAGTTGATAAAATGGTTTAAATTGTAGAGATTTAGAATGAATGTGATCGCACATAGAATTTCGTATGAAACACGAACACAACATACAACCACGCGACAGCGACACGCAGCATGGGAACTCCCTGTCATAGGTATTCACAGTTCGCCTCATTTGATGGTCGTCGGACGATTAACTCGCCATCTCGCTTAACGTACATTCTACCCTACACTTCTTGTGGAAATTGCTTTTGTTATATACATAACTACCCTAACGTTCTAAAAAATTTGGCTATAAAATGCAAACAAGTCATAATCTGGTTCGTAGTTGTAGTTAGGAACATTAAGAGGTTAAAAAACAGTTTCTTGAAGTCTGTACTTCCGATATATTGCGACGTATTGTTTTTAGCTATTTGTTGAATGTGAAAGTATACTATGAACTCGAGAATTTGCGATGCAGATACTGTAGGCAATAAGGTATATAATGTAGTATTATGAAATGTATAGAATACCGCATAGGTTACACGCCTTAAAACGAGCAATGAAACTCGCAAACGCACTCGACTACCCACGATCGCCGTCTCTATAATATAATAAACGGTCTATATTCAGATGCCTGCTCCGATTGAATCCGATTTGCAGCCATAGTTTATAGTGATATTAGTGAGTCTATTTTCAAACGATTCTTTGTGTTTATGAGTACGTAGTATATAGTTATGTTATCAAGTACCGAACGGGGGCCGTTCGGGTTTTACGTAAGCAGATTTATTGTTATTTCTCACCGCCCTCTCCTCCTGGTCAGCAAAAGTAAATAATAATCTTACCCCCAAATGCTTACGTAATCATTTATATAAGTAGTTTTAAGTATGTTCTAGTTAAATAAATAGATATTGATGACATCACCACCCAGACCCTTTCATACATCATGTCATCAGAAATAATCAAATCAAGAACCCCTTCCACTCCCGATTAGTGCTTAAATAATATTTGAATGTCTCCATAGGGATGTAGACCATCTGATAATAATAAGTACTTCGTAATTGGTAATAAGTATATACAATCAAAACTTGGAATAAACCTCAGTCTGAAAGCCAGTTAATTTAGAAAGCTTAGTGTGATAGTTTTCAGAACGCATTCTTGATAGTTCTCGAGTTCGTGTGGGTTTTTTATTCAACGTCAGTAAATTTTAGTATTTCTATGATTTCCATGTCAGATTTACTTCAAACACACAATCGTTTGGAAAGAGTATTCTAATTACAGTGCACAGTGTGTGTGAACGAATCGAAGAAAAAATATTTTTATTATGAAAATAGTACATTAACTAAAGAACGAGAAATATTATGCATAATTTGATGCAATGAATTGTCCGCAAAGACATTTTCGTTTAAAGCCAATTATTGTTAAGTGTTTTCTATACATTGCCAAATATTAATAATTCTAATGAACATGTTCTTTATCTGTATTGCATTTGTAAGAACATACCTAATGGCACAGTAGTATCAGGCAATGCTATATACATAACCTTGTGTTTGTGTGATCCGATTAATTGTATAATTATATGTATAGGTATTTTATAGTAACTTTTTTTTATTTAATCTTTTGGGTAAATAGAGTATATTTATTTTATTTTCGTCTATTGATTGATTACTCTATTTGTCCCTGCGAGATTCAATTGATGTGGAACAGTGCATCGAACAAAGATTGGTTACTTTTTAGCAGCTCCTGGGGAGCACGTTCAGGGTGACTTTCGTCATTATATCCGGCATGACAGCGGCGACCGGCGATGGATAATCTGTCTCTCGGTGGTTGCCGATGTTTTTGGATTATACTATGCTTAACATCAGGCATAGTGCAGTCACTATGTCGTGCTTCGATAAAAAAAAGAAGAATGAAAGGTATTATGGACTTAAATGGGTGTACTGAATTTTTTTCTGATCTTTATATATAAAAATCCAATGCCATGATCTTTGTCCACGATGTATTGCGAAACTACTCAACCGATCTCCATGAAAGTTGGCATTTTTGTATAATTAGGTCCAACTTGAAAGATTCGATAATTTGTATTTCAATTAGTCACCTCAATTTTTTTTTATTACAAATTAAATTAATGTTACTGTTGATTATTGTTATTAATTGTAAGTTGGCGTTTATGGTAATGGCGCATTAAATTAGTTTGTTGACAGAAAACAGTAAGGGCCGACTGTTATAGATATCTCATAAATAACGCCACTGTATAATTTTTAATTTCTTTTTCAATAATTGAGCCACAGTAACGCGTAGCCGGAACAGTTAGCATTTATTAAAACAACTAGAAATGCGCTAACATACTGCTAACAGTTACACTATATCCGCGTACAGAATCGTGTGTCTGGTTGTAGCGGCATTGAATGTAACCAATGATCCGTGACAACTCCGCAGTTTGCTAGATCTAAACGCTAACAGATATTTCAGTCTGACTAGAACTAATACGTGTCTGGCTATACGGACTCTGTGTTTTATTAGAAAGCAGTATTTGAAATGGCGTGGGCTGAATGTACTGACATCGCATTTATCATTTTGCGATTTACACCTAAATAAAATGATTGACGATAAAATATTTATATTAATGAGATGTTATAATATATTAGTGAAGGTATAATATACGTTAAAACAAATTAGATAGTTAAGCTATAACTTTGATAAGAATTAAATGGTATCGATAAACTTAGAGCGTTACAAAGCAGTAATGGGCTTAACATATTGACAGACTTTTAAACTAGGATTGTACACTACATGAATACTAACCCATCCGGAGGACGTTACCCCAGCCTGATAATAATAAAAACCTTGACAAATTATATACCTTAACTTAGGAATCATTTTATCTACCGCTCAAAACCGCATGAGTATCCTTTCAAGTTCCTAGCGAACAGACAGACAGACATCAGAGGTTTTTTTATTACAATATATAGTGATAAGTCTCAATTATATGTCATACTAGACCATTAACAATAGTTACGACAGTTGAGTTATAGGAACACGTACAGAAACATTTATTAATACTAGTGAGCGCCCAGTGGTCGACATTCGACCATAGTTATTTGATATTTTAAAGTTTGAAATTTATTAGGGTTTTTTTGTCAAAGGGTATATATACTTCTATAATCAAAGGTTTTCATCATGGCTACTCAGTTATTTGCCATGATTTTTAATTATATAAACATTTTTAAAAAATCTATGTGTAAATGAAAATTGAAATTAATTATAGATTTGAAACAGAAAACCACGTGGTAAAGCTATCAAATTTTAAGCAAACATAACTTTATGAAAATAAAGAAATTTATCGCAACCCATGACACAATTTTCAATCAATTTTACACGACACCATAGGTGGGTGGTATTTCTGGGTGATATTGAATTAAATGTAGTCTGTTCATTATGAGAAATAGTGATATGCCCTGTATCATCTTTTGGAAAAGTAATGGATACACAGTAGAATCAAACGATGAATCCAAAACAAAGATGTTTTAGTACTACCATTAACTTTTGAAAATAAGTTCATTTTTGTTGCTACTGTTGCTACATGAGGTTAAATTGCAACATTGTAACCGCGGATGTCTAAGTCATGGATTACTGTTATGAACAAAATTCTTATTTCGATTATACAAAGTATTATTTGCATCATTTTTTTATTAAACCATCATTTGAAGTGAGTTCACCATAAAAAATAATAAACATTACAATAATAGTTATATGTTATAATATCATTGTTGAATGTAGAATGGAAAATGGTAATTGGAACGTAAGAGTTAAAAAATACATATAGTCGAGCATAGCAACCTCCTTCACAGTTCACAACCTTTTTGAAGTTCGTAATTATTGACGGCTGTCAAAATATCTTTTTTTATTTACATGTGTGTATATGTCATGTAAAATTCAAGCATTAGTGTGAGTAATACTTATTTTAATTAATTTAATGTACTTCTAATGCATTTTATATAAAATAAATAACTTTCTGCACTTCTCCGCCATATAAACTATGCCAAATTTCAAGTTCAACCGTTAAGGAGAAATAGGTTAAAAAGGGGTACAATTTTTTTGCTTCACGTATTAATATATAGATTTCTATTATGTTCTACAAGGAAACTCTATTCAGGTGGAAATAGTATACTATAAATACCAATCGAATGTGAAATTCTTCGGTGAGACAAATAGGATTTTTTTTTTTTCCTACACTATACTTCATTATTATCTTATTCTCTTTTATCATAACTCTTCAAGAAGATCGTAATTCATATGAGAGGATATGCCAAGTATAATCAAGAACAGGACTTTTTATTTTTAATTTTTTGGGGTATCAGAAGTGTACCAATAGGAACAGTTAAGAAACAACATTATGTTTCGGTATATTTAACCCTATAAAGTCTGAAATTCAAGGGATTTTGTAGGTGGTAGCGCCACGCTGAAGCTATTATTGGTTTCACCGTGAATGGGTCGGCTCGTCTGGGGGTAGCACCACCCTCTCACAGAAAACCGACGTGAAGTAACAGTGCTTGAATTATTGTTGCGTTTCGTTCGGTCAGTGAGAGCGCCGGAGACTCATCTCCCCTCCCTTCCCCACTCCCTTCCCCTCTCCTCTAACCCCCCTCTCTTTCTCTCCACTTCCCCAAACACAGGCTGGCAACATACGTGCGACTCCTCTGGGGTTGTTAGTGTCTATGGACGGCGGTGATCGCTTAACAACAGGTGACCCGCATGTTCGTTTGCCTCCTATATGATTTAAAAAAAAAGGATATCTCAGTATCTTATTTTCCTTTTACTACTTTCTTACTTACCTACCTTAGTTCCTCTTCAATTGCGCAATAGATCTTAGTTTTGCCTCCTTGAAATCCTTTTTAACTTCCGTTCAGATTGTTAAATGTAAACAAAATGAATTTTATGTAATTGTTGAAACTAATTATCGGACAGTGCTCGAAATTCGACTATTATATTTTGTAATATTTTAAAATGAACTAAATCCAATTTTAGCCGATCTTAATTTTCAAAATATTGAAATTTTTTATATGTTAAATATAAAGATCATAAAAAAAACTAAAAACTTTATAAACGGCAAAATTTGAACTTCGTTCTCGATGTATAGAAACAGTAAATCTTAAAGAAATGTAACAGGTTATGGTTAAATTCTTTTTTTTAAGATTCAATATTACTTAGCTTGTTTCTTTGGCAAGTCTAACATATTATAGATTAGTAGATTTAACGATCATCAAGTATGATGAATCGGGAGTCGAAAGTCTTCGGCTTATCAATGGTGAGGAAAAGTTACTATTTTTTTTTGTTTAAGATAACATTAAAAAGGAAAAAGAATTAAGAAAGATAATCGACAGAGGAGAAAATATACTCACATATAATATTATGTATTAATGTGTAAAGAATATCGGTTTATTATATGTAATACATTTGTCCGTTGGAACATAGATGTGGGTCGTCCGTTCTTTCCACATAATTTCTTAACAAGTATCATTATAAGCGAAAAGAAACAACAATAGTCGGCCATACAATTCAATGGACGTGATTTATTACTTTTTAAATCCGTACTAAATAAAGAAATCGTATTAATAACATTCGTTTCAGCTTCGATAACTTTCACCGTACGTATAAGTAGTTAGTAGAGTCGGATAAGGTCGCTAAAAGTCGCCGTTCGCTATCTGAAATGGAACCGGGCACGCCCACGTGAGCGATCCGGTATCCCTGCCTCGCCAGGCCATTGTGTGTTTACATGTACCTTTAGTTAGCCTCGAGCGCTTTCCTTTATTGCGTTTTATCGCTTTCCTTGCTTTCTTATTGTTAAATTAATATAAATACGTATTGCGAGGCGCAGACTAACCTTGCATAAATTATTAGCTATAGGTACCTGATATGTAGGCAGATCTACCTATCTTTTAAATATATAATAATCCATTGTCATTATATTTGTCCACGATGAATTTCGAAACTCATCAATCGATCTTCATGAAACGTTAGCATTTTTGTTGTTAATATTTTCAAGTTCAACAGAGACAGATGGCACTTTAAATTAGTTTGTTGACAGAAAACTGTAGGATAATAAAAAAAAAATAGAAAATAAAAAATAAGATCTGAAATATCTATAATAAGATATTTCATAGATGACCCCACGTTTTAATATTGAATTTCTTTTTAAACTTTTATTCAACATGTTATAACTGCACAGCGATATGTGACCGGGTTAACTAGTTACTAAAGGAAATACTTATTATTGCAAAATACAATTGAGGGCCGGTGCTATAGTAAAGTGTGAAAAAGCAAGCAACAATCAATCTGTGTGAAAGGGAGAGTAATTCATATTGCTCCCACTCAAAGTCACGATACTGACAGCAAATATTGATTTACTTAACGTGTCAAACGTGTTGTAAAATATAAGTGGATACAAAATACCCAACAGCAGAATAATTAACAAAAGTTTATAACAACTAGCCAGCCATTATTGACAGCTACACCAATTACTTTTATTTTCTAAAATCAGCGAAATTTCTTCGTTTGTTAGTGAATATATAAAAAAAGTCCAACAACAACAGTCAGTGTGATAACAATTACGTAGTCACCAAAATGAGTCACTGTGACGTGTTTTAATACCACTTCCAACTTCCTTTTTTTTTCTCGAACTGACCTAGCAACGTCTTAACAGCTTCACCGAACTACTAAGGCGAGCGCTTAAGGTACTTAGCCGATTTTATTTGGGCAATTAGCTCAAGGGTGCACGGCACACCTCGGTTTGGCTGTTGCCAGTTACATGCAAAATCGCGACCTATCTTAGCTAACCTAGCTAACTATTCATATATGTTTGAGTTGTTGAGACGCATATGTGTACCAAGCATACACGCCTCAACAACCCCTCCATATATTTATGATTGGAAAATTAGCAACTTCCAACTTCCCTTTCGCCATTTCATTATAGATAATTCTACTTTAGTTATTGACTAGAAGAATTATTTTCGAGCGTTTAGAAATAACTTCACTCGCTTTTATTGTGTCAGCTCCTTTAAACGGAAAAGGTCACTCACATTCCCCCGCTAAGTTCCCCCTTCTTACGTTAAATCCTCTCGGAACGTTCGCACATGTCGCCTTAATTAAGCGCATCCTGAGAGATTTATTGTCTCATTTTATTTACTTTGTTTAAAGTGAGATATTTATAGACAGAAGCATCGACCTCTGTCGGTAACCTTTCTCTTCCACACGACGTGATATAACCTTTCCAGATATTCCTGAAAATGTGCTTGATCCGCGTGACCTGGATATTGTGACCGATTAATAATCTATCCACCTGGCTAACTATATTCGGGTGTTATAGCTGCGAATAGATTCGTTATTTGTTTTATTACACGCGTTTCGGTGGTTAAGTTATTGAAGAAGAAATGTCTGTCAATAAAGTATTACAATTTTTTTTTTGTTTTTAACTTTATTTTTGGCAATCAACTTTCCGATTATTACTGCCATTCTCACGTAGTCAATAATATCACAAACTTCGTGTGATCATTCCAATATTAAGCATCGTGTGAAACCATATTCTAACAAGATGGTGGATCCCTTGCTAGAACCTTCCAGGGAGTTTTTGTGGCATCTCAGAATTTCATGCTCCGTGTTATTATTTTCCATTCACTTCACTTATGAATAATAAACTAACTATATTACGTAAAACACCACCAAATTTACAAAATATAGAGTCCAATAACACAAGATTATGAATAAAATATAAAATCCACTACATGACAGACTAAGATTCCGCCAAAAACTCCGAAACTTACAATTAATAACAATAATCAACATTGAGGATCATTTAATTTGTAATCAAACAATATTAAGGCCAGTAATCGAAACATAAATTATTCTATCTCTCAAGTTGGAACAATTTCAATGCCAACTTCCATGAGGATTTTTCATATTTTTTATATCATAGGAGGCAAGCGAACAGATGGGTCACCTGATGTTAAGTGATCACCACCGTCCATAGACACTAGTAACACCAGAGGAGTCGCAAGTGTGTTGCTAGTCTGTGTTGAGTGGGGAAGGGGAGAGGGAGGGAGGGAAAGGAGAGGGGAGGTGGACCTCCGGCGCTATCACTGACCAAACGAAGCGCAACAACGCAGGCACTGTTATTTCACATCGATGTTTCTGTGAGAGGGTGGTACTACCCCGGACGAACCTACCCATCCATGCTGAAACCAGTTATTGCCTCAGCGTGGCTCTACCATTCCTAAATTCATGCTCCGTAGTATTATTTCCCATCCATTTCTTTCTTGCACATTAATAGCGTAAAATACAATCAATAATAGAAAATATGTAATCAAATGACACAAGATTATGATTAAAATGTGTTATGTTCGGTCCAACGTGACTCGAGAGTGGTCTCGTCAATAAATATGGCAGTTTCCATTAATTACGTGATGCATTTTTGACACCTCCACACCCCCTTTTGTTACTATTATCACATATCATTCCAATTACTATTACTATTTCGATAAATCTATACTAAATGATTTTATAATCATGGATTTTAACACAGAAGAATTGTACCAGATTTCAGCGTAGTTTAATCTAGAAACATGTTATACTTTAAATTAGTACTTTTCTTACTATTTTTGTCTGAAAAAAAAAACCGTTATATTTGTAGAAACCCTCTCTCTCCCCCACTCGAGATTTGGCTTGACCCCCCTCCCCTGATCCTCTCACGTAAATAATGAACACAACTGCTTTAAAGAAACCGCCTTATTAATAATGTGAAATAAATTTGTGTTTACTCACTCAGTACGTTTCTAGTATGGACGTACATTTTTATCTGGCATTGCGCGAGGTTGTATTCACCTTGTATGGCAGAAATCTTGTCTACATTTCTATTAACGTATAAAATACGTCTTTAACCATCTTCGTATCATAGACACCGAACAGACGCAGTTGACTTAAAAACTAGATAGACCTATTTACTAATGTATTCCACTAATAGATTGTACATTACGTTGGTATTGCCGCTGGAAACTGTAAAAACTTGTTTGAATGTAAAAGTTTCCTTAGACGCTGTGAGCGATATTTTTGCCATGAGATTAATGTATAATTTATTGGGAGTTTTTGGCGGGATCGTCTATCATCTAGTGTGTTTTATATTTTATTGATAATCTTATGTTGTTTGAATCTATATTTTGTAAATTTGGTAGTGTTTTACGTAATATAGTTAGTTTATTGTACATAAGTGAAGTGAATGGAAAATAATACCACGGAGCATGAAATTCTTAGACGCCACAAAAACTCTCAGGAAGGTTCTAACAAGGGATCCACTATCTTGTTAGAATACTGGCTCACACGACACTTATTATTGACTACGCAACAGTGGCAGTAATAATCTGAAAGATTTATAGTCGACGATAAAGTTTAAAAAAAAATATCGTCATGACACGCTACGTAAGCTTGCCGTATTATGCTTGCGCGGCTTCCGCCAGATTAGCGACGCGTAGTGTTACGGCCTGCGTACATGTAATTTGATATTTTGCAGCTCATCATACATTTGCTCGATTAGTGGACTTCATAAAAATTGTCTATAATTATTGCTCCGAGTCCAACATATATGAAAACCACACTAATGTTAATAATGTGAATAGACAAATTCTGAAGTCGAAATATTGTTTCATTTCACGCTATAATCGATATAAAAATTCAAAAGAAAACACATTTTAATTGTTTTAGTTGTCACATCTGTCGGCAGTATTTATGATTACCTCTACTTATTTTCCTTATGTTATAATAATATAATAGTCATTGTTTGACTTTTTTTGATAGAAGCAACAGCCGTATATCATTAAAAACAGCGACCACATGAAAGCGCGAGCTAACGCTTTTGTGGCGCTATCTCTTAACAATATAAACTTAACCTTGTGTAATTAATTGTAATGGAGAAACTAATTCTGTCGCGGACATTCATAATTACAAAATTACGTCACGTAAGTTAATAAAATTACACAGTATCTTAGTATGTAAATCTTATTTACTCTTCGCCACAGCTATGTTAGTGCGAAACCATAATTATGATGTTTGTAGCAACCTTCAGCCGTATTTTTCAAAAATGGAACACAAGTTTACCTCCTGGTTGTTATTGTACAGGGTGGATAGAAATACATGTTTCACCTAAAACCTTTATCTCGAATATTTATACTGCAAACTATCTGGGTAAAGTCTACGATAGCACAGGAAATCTAGTCCACTTTCGAATGTCAAATTATCATATTCAACCATACGATCGTCAATCACTCACCGTCATATTTGATTGTAATGAAGATTTATTAAATATCAACCAGTGATGCTACTTTTCTCTCATTTGATGAGTATTTCCAAGTCACACTCGTATTCTTGTATTTTATAATGTATTGAAGAGCAAAAATACAGCTGCCTTAAAATATTGATGTAGACAACTTGTTACTGAAGAAGTGAACACGGTTGAGGAGCAAATAAACAATGTTTTGAAGTCCGAACGGATCTATGTAGAATATAAACTGTATTTAAATATGAAGCACAACAATTCGACAGGTATATCTGGGTACTCTATTGTGGCTGTAAAAGTCCTTAGGGACATAATCATAGTGAATCAGGCCCAGAAAGATATTTAATCAGTACTTGCGGATATGTATAAGGTATTGATATTCTGAAAGTTTTAGATCTCTAATTTAATTGGTTTTCAAAGACAAGTGAAATGTGTAAATACGGGCAAAAAAACATTTGTTCAATGGTCTTATGAACCTATATCACTTTTAGTTTTTTCTAGAAGCTATTATTAGCTCCCAAAATTCGCGAATTGCATGTATCAGGCAACAGCCCAAGCCGAAGTATACCGTGCACCTTTGAGCTGGTTGCCCAAATAAAATCGGCTGAGTGCCGCAAGTGCTCGCCTTAGTAGTCCGATGAAGCTGTTAAAAATTGAGATTATTCGGCTTAATCAATCGTAAGATTTTTTTACATTTTTTGCTTTTTCTCGTACCATTAAGTATTTAAATACCTTATTAGTATTTACATAATCTCTAAGTACCGTTTGAATATCATTCTGGCACTGATTGGCTATGCTTAGGCCTCTATGCCATTTAATGCAAAAATTGGGCACATAAGTCATTTACTGGTCAAGCAACAAGCCTTTGATAGAATCCGGGCGCTTCAGTTACAATTGGTTAGGGAGAATGTTTAACTAGATGTTTGTTTACGTGTATCCAGATTTATTCTATTACCTCACTCACTTTGTTTATAAATAAATTATTATGTACAATTTTTTAAGTGGTGATCCGATAAATAATGTGGTTGTCGCCTGGTGCGGGTTGGGACGTACCGAGAATGTAAACGTGTCCTCGCCGAGGTGGCTCCAGCTAATGCGTCGCACGATTATGATTCATCCCATCGCTGAGTAATTGTCAGTTTTGACGGCCTCCGCTTTACGTGGTTTGATACAGTGATTAGTAGGTAAACTATGAACAATTTCATTGTTTTATTTTTTGTGTAAAATGACGAGGTGTCACGTCGTTTATGTCGTTATTCATCAAATGAGCGTTGATCGCGAAAAATTGAGCAAGTGCAAAGTTCGCGTAAACTTTTAAATACACCGAAAGGCGAATTTATAGTAAGTCGGGACATCATCATCATCATCATGATCAGCTTTTCTCGACTCACTGCAGGCCATAAGCCGCCTCCCTTTTACGCCATTTTTTTCTATTCTGTGCCATTCCTAAGCAGCGTTTTCCCACACGACGTATGATGTCGTCGACCCATCTTGCACTTGGTCCTCTCACTACGTTTACCGTCTCTTGGCCATCACTCGGTCAAGAACCTACTCCTCATGCTACCACCACATCTGACCAAGTGGCCTGCCCAACGCTATTTTACTTGAGTAATATGTACGCCGATGTCCTGTACTTTCGTATTTTTTCGGATATCCGTATTTTTTCACGTATCACTCAAGATGATGCCTAACATGACACGCTAGATATAGAAGGCTAGAATTATAATTTATGTTCAATTGTTAATTGCTATTAGAACAATTGCTAATTGCTTTGCTAATGGCTATTACAACATCATCATCACCCTGTAAGAGACTCATTGCAGAGACATAGGCCTCTTTCCAAAGGAAGGCATAGGCATAATCACCCCCGCGCCAGCCCACACCGTATTGGCGATTTGAAACTGAAAAATCCACAGTTCTCACATTTCAGGTTTCCTCACGATGTTCTCTTCACTCACAGACGATAGGGTTACCAATTTAATTAGTAAATGTGTGTGAATTCCCAAATATTCTTTTTTACATGCCGGGGTTTGAATCTGCCGACATCGGAATGATAAACCACAATTCAAATCACTAGACCATAAAGACTTCATTACTTAATATTTACATAGTATTTTCAGTGTAAATCAAATGCTCATCGTCTTAGTATATTGGTTAAATTTATTTTGATGATTTTGAATTTGCCTATATCGTAAATGTCTGTTAGGTAAAATCTTTGAAAATATTTTTTATAAATACATTTAATCTGAGTTACGGTATGAGGTATGTATATAGATATATTATTGATAGTCGTGGTTTACCATATATACTTAGATCTGTGTTAACAGCGAGTCGAGTTTCGACCATGACACTAGGTGTGATCTCTGTGTACTCGTATACCTATATTTATTGGAAGTTGTGATTCATCAGCCGATCGTCTCGCCGTGCCATCAACGCACAATAAGCCTACAGAATGTACGGTGATTCATACAAATTAATTGAGATTACAACGAACATCGGGTCCTGGTTTTGCTCGCATCCTAATTCGATTATATTTATAATTGTAGTAGCTGACCTGGCGACGCGTTGTTATGACTCATTTATGACATGCTGAATAAAAAATATGATAAAGTATTCGCGGACCTTGAGCGTGGAGACCGAATCCAAAAATTCCGTAACGAAAAAACCTAACACCCCCCACTCTGCCTACCATGTAGCTCGGCCGAGCGTTCGCGTAACGTATATATGGTACGAATGTACAAAGCTCGCACGGATCGAGACGAGCTGCTTCGAAATCGGACGAATACATATCAGCTGTTTGTGAGAAAGTATACTGGTGTATAGGTATTTATCAGCTATGTACAACAGTGAATATCTGTACTCGTATAATTTGTGTACAAAGTGTTTTCCTGAATAACCTACATGTATTGTAAGATAATAAAAATATTTTGAACAATATTAACTTCTCATTTATTTAATAAAATACAAAAAAAATTGTTTTCTTATCGGTCACCACGCTCAAAAAGTGTAACTTGAATTAATATCAAAAAAAAAAAAAACAAAGGAAAAAAATACTGCATAAATAAAATAAATAAATAGTTATAATTGCATAAGTTAATAAAAAATGCTATGCAATAGCTTTACCGCGGCAGTCCCCGAGTGCCACACGTATTTTTATTACAGTTGGTTCTACAGTTTTTTGTCAATAAACTAATCTAAAGCGCCATCTGTTCGACACTGAGGAAACTTGCAATAATTAATGTTGATAATTTTTAATTTAAAATATTGAGGCCATTAATTATCAATTAAATGATCTTATCTCTCAAGTTGCGCCAAATTATACATAAATGCCATCATATCATGAAAAGCGGTTAAGTAATTTCGGAGTTCATTGTGTACAAACGTCAGGACACTAGATTTTTATGTATTTAGATTGTCTGCACGGTTATGCGGTCAGGATTTCCGATTAAAATAACGGTTAAGATTTGAGAAAAAATGCAGTTTGACCGGAAATATAATGTAAATAAACTACGCAGTGCATAAGTATCGGAACATGTTACCAAATTTTTGCTATTTTTACAAACTGTTTAAAATTTTATGAATGTGTGAAATTTGTTATAGAAATTTTTTACGTTCCGGTGCTCGTATTTCGATATCATCCTGTATAAATCCAGTAGATACTTTGTATTGGACCCCCACCGTTAGTTAAGAACGTGTACGAGACACGACATACACATAATTAGTTACATAATGATAACCAGCTTTCGTTGTGAGTTGTTACTACTACTCGTATAAACATAGTAATTACATTAAACGAATGTTAAGTATGCAATTATAGTTAGTAAGTGTGCCATTAAATAGCATTCATATTTTTTTTATAATTTATTTTTAAGCGCCTTTTCGTATAATGCGGTTTTGATTTCCGTGTGTTAAGAGGTCGTCCGGTAAACCTGTTAAAACCCGGCTGGGATAATTAGCACGAGAAAAAAAAACCGTGTGTCAAGAAATATTCGTCAGTTTTTATGTATTAGATTTACTCAGTGATTCTGATCAGCAAAAAAAGGGAGTGTTAGAATTACGAAATAAAATAATAGCAATAATAACAATTCTGTGTATATAAACAACAAACGCTTATAGATTTTATTATTATAGGAAAAATAACTGTTTTTTTTTTTTCAGTTATGTGTATGTATAAATACGAAGACATTCAGATCTGTTTACGATTTTTTCATCATCTTTAACTAACAGTGATTGTAATTTTAAATTCATTAGTACATTTGGGACGCCGAACAGGTAAATTGGTAGCGTAAGTTACGTACGTTAAATTTTCTTCCACATGCTTAAGTATTCTGAGGGAATGGCGAGAATCAAGTTAAAACATTGAAATTGAAATTAGAGTTTTTCACGTTCTCTCGATGGCACAGGCTTTCGCGAGAGATGCGAGAATTCACACTCGATGTGAACACATATTTATGTAAATCATATAAAATTATTTAAAAATACCTTTTTTTCGGTAAGTTAGATTTCAAACACAACTGACTATCAATCTACGATCAGCTGGGTTCCAGCTTTATCAGACATACTGGAAATCATCTATATGTTTCGGTATTGTTTAGAAAAAATCAACAGCTATACAAGTTTTTGTTTAGTATATAAATCATATTCAATTATAACAATTAGGTATTCAGTGCGCGCACGCAAAAAATCCGAAACGCCCGCGCAGTGCGTCCGCGCCGCTCGGTCCAAATGGAAACACTCATTACGCTGCCATGTATCATTAATCATGATCATTGATCTAACATTTGTTGAACATCAAATATGATTGCCGTCATTTATTATTAAAAGAAAGTTGTTCCGTTAGTTTTTTTGTCTCGTACATCTTTAATATTACTTTCGTACGTCTGTTTATTTATTAGTCAAGTTCTGATGGGTTAATCTTAAATTTCAATTTCGTCTTAAACCTGAATGTCGTAAGCGTTGATGTTGTAAATGGGGGCTTAAGGAGATTCTACAGTTAAGAAAGTGTGTTGATGTGTCCTAGATCATCGTTTCTCAACATTTATTCTACCATATTCCATTTAAACTACAATTATTTAGCTAGTTTTATAATTAATAGAATCTTCAGTGATTAAGGTATTATTTACAAGCAGGCAGAAATTGTAGTATGGATGGTGTGGAGGTAAGGAGAACTATCTAATATGGAGGACATGTTAATAAAGTATTCAGCTCTAAGCATTAGATAACAGTTCCATGACCCTAGTATCTAGTATAGGCGAAGCTTAAAGTTCGAAATAATCTTTGTAAATATAATCTAAAATACTTCAAGCCTGCTTTCACTTAATCTTTCGAATCTGTATCTAACAGTTGAATAGAATTATTTATCGTATAAAGGTCGAGCGAGAGATTCGTTGCGTAGTTTACCTTAGATCTTATTTATGTTATCCTCTCAGAGGCTTACTCCCCATGCTTTATCAAAATTCCCATTTCTCCGCACTTATATTTCGATCTGAATTCTTGGGATCGTTCTAGTTTCTATGAAATGAATTCTGCATAAAGAATTTTTGTGGTTCAATAGTTGCTATATGAAGTATTTTGGTCTGCATGTTTCTATGTTTGTGTCGAGCTTTTTAGGATATCGTTCAATAACATTAATGGATTTATGTTGATTACAATCAAGCTGCTTTATCTATTTATATATTTTTTCAAATATATATGTGAACTTGGCACCCCACTTTGAAAATAAAATAGTACAATGATACCATTCGATAGTACTTATTTATATCCGTTTGTACCGCTTTTATTTTCGTTTGTACCTCAAAGTGAAAGAAGTTCTATCCTTTTCAAAATTTGACCTGTACCCGTCTTTGAAGTATCAAAATCGTGCTAACGGGGTTCCATTCAAAATTATTTCGAGACATTTATACGATATTTATTTTTTCATTTACTTCAAACCCGGAAAAGTTACAGCAATTTCAAAATATATAAAAATACCAGTGTTACATACAACAATACATACATCTGTAAGCGAGGTACGTCGTGCAAAGATATATATTTGCAAGTAACTAGTTGAATTTTTGCAATATCTCGAAAAGAAAAATATATTCAGGAAAAAAGCCAGGACTTCATACATTATAAACTTTTCAAAAATAGCTTAATAGGTATCGGTCGTGTAATCGTTTTACCTACAAGAAATACTTTGAATTACAAGACTATCTTAAAAGGATAAATAACGACATTTAGTTTTATCAAATTTTTCATTAAAATTGCTGAACGAGAGCGTTTCAACATTTATCAAATCCGTAAAATAAATATAAATGGATATCATCATGTAATCGTTTTTAACCGTAGAAAACAATATGAACCCTATGGATGTCGCAAAAAGAAGAGAAACTTGAAAAAAAAAATTTAAAAGTTCGTTGAAAAGTATTAATTTTTCACTTTTTAAATTTGCATTAATCTTGTAAACATATATCGTCGTGTAATCGTTTGTGGCCGTAGGAAAGATTTCGAAAATATCTGAAAAGATAGGAAAATAGAATCATATGACCATTTTCATGCAGTCTTTCTAATCGAGGTATTATTTTTCACGTAAGAATGTGTGTAATTGATTGAAAGAAAAAGACATAAAATGTTGGTAGGTACATGTAAGTAACGTATCGAGGCTGGACGTCGCCGATCTCCCAATTCATTACAACCGCTGATAGTGACAAATGATGCGATATGGGACCCGTCCCCGCTCCCCTACATTTGGTATCTACGTGACTTGTGACACGTTTAACTAAGAACCCAATCTTTTTGTCATCGTCGATACGGGTTACAGTTTTTATTTTTACTTTGTAAAGTTACAATTATTGTTTGACTTATTATAATCGTTATCGAGAACAAAAGTTTCGTTCTTACTAAAGGCGTTAGATATATTTTAAGATGAAACTACATTATGTAATTTAACTGTATGATAGTATAACTAACTCAATTACCGTGAATGAAGCGGTCGAACACGTAATGTAAAAATCTAGAATGGTAGATACACTAAACCTGGACGGTGACTGGTTCTCAGGCGCAGCTGCCAGAACACAACAACAGGTGCTTGGCGACAGATTTACAATTTGACAGTGGTAATTAACCAGGTTGATTTTTGAAAAGCTCTACCAGCATACTTTGGACTTATTACAATGTTTTCCTCACCGAAAATTCCAACTTAGTTACTAGGATTCGAATCTACGCCCATCGAGGCGGTATCCAAACACGCTATCAACTAATCTATCATCGCTCCATATATGCATATTATACTTGAATTTTGTTCTATGTACCACATCAATATACTTGTACATTAATAGAAATCTGGAATGTGCGAAGAAGACAATAGAAAAGTCAACGGCATTGTTTGTAATAAGTTGTAATTAATTCAACAACATTGTAGGTTCAATTGATGTAAACTATTAAGTTTATTATAATTGATGTAAACTATTAAGCTCCGTAATCTACTATAATTTATTTTACCTTCATCAAAAAATTATGACCGCGTAGGTATGGTCAAACAGGTATATTATAAATTAATTTCGCTAAACTATAAAATTATGATTATCTTATATTCTTAGGTTTTATGTATGCACACACACGCGTGCACCCGCATGCTCCGGACACACACACACACACACACACACACACGCACGAACGCACGCACGCACGCTCCCACACACACACACACACACATATGTATTCTCGGATACAGACATTCTACTCAAATCTTCGAATGCTCAGTTAATTGATGCACCGACACATACTACCTACACAATAACTAATTAAATGAATACTGAATCAGTAAAAATATTCCTTGAATTTTTGTTACCTGGTAGTATTCCTGATTATTGTACTATATATATTTATATGTTACGTTTGAATTTATACTCAAATTAATTACATATGTATCGTATTGTTCCAGGTAAGACATATCAAACCGAAGCCGCTGTATTATAACGGACAATTCACATAGCAGTTAGTAGGTATATAGATTACAACACTAAATGTACCTACAAGATGTTTTTAGAATTCAAGGATAATTATTGAAGAGGTTTTCGATTGATTCGAAACGAAACACTCAATAGAATACAACAATCGATTTGCGATTTTATTGCATTTAATATTTGTTATCGATAACAATTGTAATGTTCATTATACAATCAAAAGAAACGACCGTATGTATTAGAAATGGTATATCGTACGCAAATTGTCATCAAAACCACTCACTGTGGCGGAAAAATAATCTAATATGTTAATTTTATTTAAAAAAAAACCGCTTGTAATATGCAATAACGTCGGTTATAACTCGTATACAAGCTATAAAATACCCGCAAATACAACTGATGGAAGCACTTCTCAGATTAAACATAATAGATAAGATTTTATCTAGACTATTGCCTATAAAGATTTTATATCGAAAATACAATTACCCAACAAAAGACATTTCGATTTTGTCACAGTGTAATGATTTCACCGTGTTGTAACTGCTTTGAGGGATATGTCAAGTCTTCGATGTTATCATTATAACAGCAACATCACAAAATTCGTTAGAGATTATATATCAATTAAATGCTTATGTAGTTAGTATACAGTTTTTAATGATACATTATTGATTTAGAAAAGTTTTCATTAATATGACCGCTTTTGCGTTTAGCGGTAATCAAATTTGAGCATTTTTATACGTTAATTTGAATAAAATCTAAGATGACAGCCATTAATTAAGTTAGGCGTTTTAAATTTTTTGACACCCTTGCCATCGTCATCATCATCATCAGCCTGTACTCTTACTGCCAAAGCAGTGCTATAGACCTTTTTTTTTTTCGAAATGAAGACGCTGTTGACCTGGAAAGGTCTTTACAGCTTCACCGAACTATTGCAGGTCACACACTTGTGTGTGTGTGTTCCTGAAGAAAAGTATGGGCATAATCATCATGGCAACCCACGACGTATTGGCGATTTCAAACTCTGAGAATTTCATAATTCTATATTTTTTCCACATACAGTGGTACTACTAGCACATTTCTCATTCGGGTTTCCGTACGTTGTTTGTCTTCACTTCGAAAAATTCGTTGGTACATACCGGTGTTCGAACCTGCGGACATTGAAATAATATTCCATCGGCCAAATCACTAGGCCACCACGACTTTTGATCTTTGTCACCGTTGTGATCTTTCAAAATTTGTAATTTGGGTATAAATGCTTTCGACTAAATAAAAAAAACAATTTGCTATATTATTTATATTTTTGCTTCTGTACTATTATTACATTTAATATAATACAAGTAGCGGTGGAAGTTGTTCCGTACTAATAATACAAAAAATTTGGACAATAAACTAAACTTTCCAAATGAGTCAGTTTATCTGTTTTGGTAAAAACCCCATGAAAATCTGTTCAGTAGTTCTTGAGTTTATCGCGAACAAACAGACAGACGTGGCAGAGGTCTTTGTTTTATAATATGTAGTGATTATTATTACATTATATTTTCATATAAGAAAACTTTTGTTAAATTTCTGCAAGGAAACATATTTTTTTAAATCTCATTTTTTCACATTTGTACACTATTTTTGCTACTACTTCTCACCCATTAGTGCGATAGAGTGACTTTCGAACTGTTCCCCTCATGTAATTAGTGGATACCTTCTAAGTATAGAACAATAGTAAAAATTTTGTTATCGTAAATACTCGTATCACTAATGAAAATATACGCTGTGTCGTTCCGTCGTGGCGTTACGAGGTTCGCGCAACGATATTATATTGTCTAAAGGGAAAACCAATAAGTGGTTGTTTGAAGTTTACTTTCTAAACATAATGAAATTGAAGAACGGAGATTGCTACGTACCACCGACCGGTTTAATACCCTTTTCTGACAAACTAATTTCCTACATGAGTTGTGGATATTAATAGATGTACCAACAAACTCGGGAACGCTCGTCACTTACCCTGCCACTTTAAATTACTGAGATTATCTATTTTTTTATAGATATTTAAAAATAGAATATTAAACATTAGGGCTCGTATACTTGCCGTTTTTGCTTACGTCACGTTTCTATTACAACCGGTTGAAGATTTCATTCGTATAAAATTACAATATAAAAGTTGATGACAATAAAATGTACAGCCCTTGCCAATCTTTTTGGAATATATTGATTATAACCGTAAGTACGGGCCTGTGTATATGTAATATAGTATTGTCAAAAGTTAATACATAACCATTTTTTTTTCCAAATGACTAAGCTATTTACCCAGCAAGGTCTTAACAGCTTCACCGGAGTACTAAAGCGAGCGCGTATGTTTACCAATTTCAATTGGTAACGGTTGACGGTGAAGGAAGACACATCGTTAGGAAACCTAGACTTGAAAAGTGTACCTGTAATATTACTGTATGTGCGAGCGCATAGAATTGTGAATTTCTTAGAATTTGAAATCATGAATACGTCGTGCGTTGGCGTGAATATTATGCCCATACCTACCTTCGGGTAGAGGCCTATGGCACAGTATACATATAAGAGACAGTACGGAAACTACCTATAAATGCTCGTATCGGCACACTCAACAAACATGCGCATCGACAAGACCGTTACTCGGTTTTCGCGGTGCTGTCCATAGGATAATTTTTAAAACCTCCCGTCGATGCACATGTTTGTGTCAGTGTGCCGTTTACGAGCGTTCGTAGGTAGTTTCTTACAAGCTATTGATGGCTGTAAGCTTATTCGCGTATTGAAATGTAATTAATCGCCTACTAACGCGTTCATCAAAAACGCGAGTTGAAAAACGTCATGTATATACATAGACACTTAGTCTCCGATATCGGCGTGTTTGTTAATCAGTTTACACGGTATTGTTTGAATAACTAATTATACGACAACTCGATTTCTCGTAATTATTGTCAAGCCTTTGATTTTTCATCGATTGTACTCGGAATTTGATGTATACTTTAGTCCTTCCAAGTAATCCGTTGTGCTAATATTATTTTTGTTATCGGGCCATGAATTACGTTATTATCTTCATTTACATTATTCCAAAGGTTACATTTTAAACATTCAATGTTAAGTAAAATAGTGCTGGGGTGGTGTTGGGTGTTAACTTTTTTTGTGTATTTATGATCCTAATTGTATACTGGAGAACAAACACTGGCAGGCATGGTATACAATTACCATGTAACTGGATTGCAGCCACCATACAACACTAAATGTAACACACGCCATTGTGACATATTCAGACATGTCGCGTTCCAAAATCAACCGATGTTTATCCAATAACCGAACGGGTGTTAAGGTTCTGTACCCGACTGCGTCGCGATTACCATACGACAAAGTGACTGTCTTTTAATTTATGCCGTTTCGTGATCAGCCAGTGTGTGTCCAGCTGTCGAAATGCGCGTAGAAGGACACGATACCAAAAGCTATAGCTGGCGGCAATTGATTTTGCAGTGCACTATGGCTACCATCAAGTACAATAAACAAAGAGAATTGCAGTCTCATCTTTAGATTGCTTTGGTAACAAGCAATTTCCCGCAACTTCGCCCCCATTATCTAATCCTGAATTATTTTCGACTTTTAAGCTATTGGATAGCTTCTATCGCGGGCCTTGAGCGTGGAGACCGAATCCGAAAATTCCGTAACGAAAAAACCTAACACCAATCAAGTCTCAAACTGTTGTTTCTTATTTCAGTTACCATAAACCCATAGTTTCAATGATTAATATTCCTGAATAACCTACATGTTTTGTAAGATAATAAAAATATTTTGATCAAAAAAGAAAAAAAAATGTTTTCTTATCGGTCGCCACGCTCAAAAAGTGTAACTTAAATTAATATCAAAGAAAAAAAAAAACAAAGGAAAAAAATACTGCATAAATAAAATAAATAAATGGTTATAATTGCATAAGTTAATAAAAAATGCTATGCAATAGCTTTACCGCGGCAGTCCCCGATTGCCACACGTATTTTTTTTGTTTTATCATGACTACATGTTATAATTTATACAATATAATAATTATAACTAGTGGGCGCCCAGTGGTCGACATTCGGCCATTGTTAGAGTTCTTTTGTCAAAGGGTATACTTCTATAATCAAAGGTTTTCATCATGGCTACTCAGTTATTTGCCATTTGCCATGATCTTTATTATATAATCATTAAAAAAAACTATGTGTAAATGAAAATGAATTGTAAATTGAAAACAAAGCCACGTGGTAAAGCTCAAATTTTAACCAAACATAACTTTACGAAAATAAAGAAATTTATCGCAACGGATGACACAATTTTCAATTAATTTTACACGACACCATTGGGTGGTATTTCTGCGTGATATTGAATTAAATGTAGTCTGTTCATTATGAGAAATAGTGATATGCCCTGTATCATCGTTTGGAAAAGTAATGGATCCACAATATAATCAAATGGTGAATACAAGACAAACATGTTTTAAATACTAATCATTAGCTTTTGAAAATAAATTCTTTTTTGTTGCTACATGAGGTTATATTGCAACATTGTAAACGCGGAAGTTTAGGTCATGGATTACTTTTATGAACAATTTTGATTATATAAAGTATTATTTGGATCATTTTTTTATTAAATCATCATTTGAAGTGAGTTCACCATAAAAAATAATAAACATTACAATAATAGTTATATATTACAATATTATTGTTGAATGTAGGATGAAAAATGATAATTGGAACGTAAGAGTTAAAAAATACATACAGTCGAGTATAGCAACCTCCTTCACAGTTTACAACCTTTTTTGAAGTTTGTAATTATTGACGGCTGTCAAAATGTCTTTGTTATTTACATGTGTGTATATGTCGTGTAAAATTCAAGCATTAGTGTGAGTAGTGCTTATTTTTATTAATTTAATGTACTTCTAATGCATTTTATATAAAATAAATAACTTTCTGCACTTCTCCGCCATATAAACTTTAACTATGGCAAATTTCAAGTTCACCCGTTTAGAGGAAATAGGTTAAAAAGGGGTACAATTTTTTCGCTTCACGTATAATATATAGAGATGCCGCGTTTTTCATCAATAAGTAGAGTGATTCACGGGTAAGGTTTAGGTATATACTTTGTCAAGATATTTTGTAAATAAATTAAAATATAACGATAAATGTCGGAATAAGTTAAGCCACCTAGGAACTTCCAGCGAAAACGCTGCCTTTCAGGTATAACAAAAGAATTGAGATTTGAGGTAATAAACGACACAGACGAAGCCACGGGAATCAGCTAGTTTATACACGTAATACGATAACAGACTGACGGAAAAATAGCAGGTTTTCGTACAAATTTTAAAAGCTCTTTTTCAACAATTTAGGGTTTGAAGTTCGACCGTAAAAGTCCTTTCGTAGTGTTCACTTCAGCGTAAAACGACTCGCAATGAATGATAACACCGTAGCCCCAGAAATGTAGGCTATGTATTGATATGATACAGAAGAACACAATTATATGCACTGTATACAGTCGGTGGCCCAGTTTCGGATATTACAAAAATATTTTCAGTAATATTATTCCTCCACAGTTACGTGTTTCTTGTACGCCTTATAATGGCCGAATTTACAAACTAATCCAGTTAATCCAATTTTAATTCTCGATCGATTCTCGCTCGCTGTATACCGGTTACCAACCGTCTGGGGATCTTAATAAGCTGCTTACTGAGTATAAAGCAATACAAATACAATATCAAACAGCTTCGCTGTAGGGGTGTCTGTACTGTAATTTTTTATTTATAAATTTTATCAATACATCTTATAAAACAAGTTCTTACTGATATCGACAATGCTTGATAAGAATTAGAGGTGGTAGAATGTGAGATGTCGGAAAAATATTTCCTCTGTGATGTAGGAAAAATTAAGACTAGGTAACTTCGAGTGTAAAAAACGCACGTATGGTATAGAAAATACAACTTAGCTTTTATATGCTTATTCTGATAAAGTCAACATTTATTATAAAAAATGATAAAATTAAATTTCGACTTCAAAATATACGAATTAAATTTTCGACGCCGGTATGACAATTTCTCCATCGTACGGATTAAGTACGTGCAGAATTAGTAATATTTGCAATAAATTATATTACAATATTAAGGTGGATGCTACTTTGCACTTCCGCCTGGATTTGATTAACCACTACTACGTCTAACTACAACTAAAAGAATATAATTATAATTAATATATACAAAATATATGTTTATTAATAATTGATTTTCTTTTTGTTGTAGTTAGACGTAGTAGTGATCAATCAATTCCAGGCGGAAGTGCAAAGTAGCATCCACCTTAGTATTCAATGATGGATTTCCGCAAAGTAACGCCTTCTTCAATCAAAAATTATAATATTTAAAACAAGCAAGATTTAAATTTATTTCTAAAAATTAAAAAAGCCTATGTTGAATGGGGAAAGTATCGTAATTTACTTGCGATGAAACGGCGTCTGAAATTGTTTTTTTTTTTCTTAAAAGTAGAGCTATAAACTAACGAGTTGAACGATACCAAAGTCAATAAAGCCAACATGGTATATAACGGACACCCTAGCGTGTACATTTATGTAAGAGTCAGCATTTTTTTTTAAATGAAATACTTGACAATTAAAATTTTATCCAGCAGTAAACTAATATTTATTTCTAAATTTTTTGTGTTATATAACGAAAGCGTGAAACGGTTACCAGAATAAAGTAAGTAATTTTGCTGAGTGTTGGATTGTGTAACATTAGTCTAATATATCTAATACCTTGAAACGAGCAATTCTTGTATATTTTTATATATTCAGGATCTCGGAATAGACGTCATCTGATTCCGAGAAACTTAATATGTAGGTAGTTTCGGGGACGATAAATAGATCTAGGTAGATTTTGTTCATAAAAAAAAAATGTAACTGAGTTTTCAGGCAATGAAAACATGTAGGTAGAATATGAAGGTAAATTTCACCGTCGCTGTCAAAACAAAAATAGCTCAGATAGAAATCGGTTGCTTCAAAAATCCGTGTAACCCCAGTTCGAATCCGAGTGACAGCAGAAGAGATGTTTTTTGTAAAAAAATGTTAATTTTCTAAAGCAAACCTGAGAGTTTTTGAAAATGTTTTTTAAAGAACCGTGCTAGGCTAGGTCGCACAAGTACTTTTAATCATTAAATGTTATATAATATTGTACCTCGCACATTGCACTGCAACACAATAGTGTCAACTACGCAAATGGCTTCACTAATCGCTTGCCACTTATGCATCTGAAAAAATAAATGTATTGTCAGCTTTTTTGTAAAGAAATTTATGTTTCCATCAACGTTTATTCAAAACAAACTCTTTATTATGTAGGGAAACAACTTTGGAATGGAAAACAAGTTGTTTTTTTTTTAGTTTTAATATTAGCATGTAAATAATATCGTACTTGCGTATGCAAATTTTTCTCTGATATACAATTTTTATTTTACTATAAATATTGGTTCGTGTTTTACGGATATAGATTATATAATAACCGCCTGTTATAAATAAAATATAGTTGATCATTATTTAGTCATGAGATATATATGAATGAATGATAACCGCACCCATAAGAATAAAGCGTTGTTGCAGTTTATCTGCTTGAAATATACCAACATCCGATGTTATCTATATAGAGTAATCTAATTATGGCATCCATTTATAAAAATGAAATATTATCTCGTTGTAAATCGGTAAACATACTCGAAAAAGTTCTCGAAATTGAAGTACCGGCTTTGTGCCGCGCTGCGCTGTCTGTATTCGCTTTGCCAACAACGTAAGTACTACTCGTCGGTAGAATAACAAATGGATTTTAACTTTATTATATTCATTTAATACCTTTTGGGACTATCCGCGATGTATAGTTTTTAAATTACATAAATTAGGACCTTGTTTTAAACAAATCACATTCAACGTAATCTTTTTTGAGACTACAATATCGAGTTCGTATTATTATACAAATTATATCAAATTTTTGGGTTTTTCGAAAACGTTTTATATGTAAGAGTCGTTTCATCATTAACTCATCAATATAGGGGAGATATAATATATAATAATTTAAGCAAATGAAATGTAATCAATATACTAATTCGAGCAAGTGGGAATATTGCATTGAGCTGTGTGTGGTTGCATAGTACGGTCTGCTTGCGGTTGCATTCTACTGTACGGCAGTGTATGGTGGTTCGTCTCACTACTGCAGGTTGGCCGTAGGAATATTAAAGTCATAGTTTTACAAAACTTCAAACGCGATTCGATTCTCTTAGTAAAAAAACAATAGAAATGAATCAACGCACTTTTGAGATTAGAAGCCCAATAGTAATAGTCTTAGACTATACAGTTTAAGGGTGAATTAAACAAAACTCTTTTCAATATATGGGTAGCAACCTAAAACAAATACAAAATAATTCCGAAAACGAATGTATAACAAACACCTCCATAGAGTAGTCACCTGATTCTCATAAAAAATATTATTATTATTTTTTTATTTAAGCACGACAAAGTGACTGCACTATGCCTGGTGGTAAGCATAGTACAATCCAAAAACAGTGGCGACCACCGAGAGACAGATCATCCATCGCCGGTCGCCGCTGTCATGCCGGCCATAATGACGAAAGTCACCCGGTACTGGATATGCACAGGCTGATCCCGAAATGCGACGCGCAGAAGCGAGTCATTGTGACGAGCTTTTTCGCCGTGTACATGGTGGTTGCGACCCAGTGGGGCTGTAAATCCCTACCACCCCGCTATCGCCATTGCCGCGTTCGTTGATCAGCAGGGTGCACCACGTGCAGGTGAAGTTGGCTTGGGTGTCTCAAGTCTTAAGATGTTACTCGACACCCCTTACACCCCAAAATTAATCAGAATACTAAATTTTACTGCTTAACATGTGAACTTCACTCGATTTTTTTTTATTAATAATTACTCTACTACTAATTAATTATTATTAACCAATAATTGTTCGATATGAAATAATTAGAATCAATTTAATATTTTTTTTATTTTTTTTTTCGAAATGTCTACGCTATTGACCCAACAAGGTCTTAACAGCTTCACCGGACTAAACAATTTAATAAACGACATTACCTAGTGGTGGCGATTGACTTGTCGCATCTTGCAACGTGACCAGAAGAAAATTCGACCGCCGGATATATTCCCATCCGGTCTTATAATATTACAATCTATTATTATTACTATTTTATTATATAGAACACTTTAGAATAGTATTAATTAGATATTCGTGGAGAGAATAATGTATTATTACATTTTATTTTAGTAGCGACAACCCAAACCGAGGTGTGCCGTGCACCCTTGAGTTAGTCGCCCAAACATCCCAAATCGGCTGAGTGCCTTTAGCGCTCGCCTCAATAGTTCGGTGAAGCTGTGAAGACCATTCCTGGTCAACAGCGTTTTCATTTCGAAAAAAAAACAATACATTCTATTTTAATATTATATCAACAAGAATTCAAAGAGCAACATTTATTCAAAAGCTTTCACCTAATCCATTTAATAATCATAAATTCCGTGGGCACTTGTTAAATTTATTGGTAAAATATAGTGTAATTCCGTCTTTTGGAGGATTGGCTTTGTTCCGTCTATTATTGATTTCGATTGTCTTTTTATGAGGGGTTAAATTTTGACTGTGACGTAACTTTATCAATTGTCCTTTAGCAAGTTATATTATGCACAGTGCTACCTTGACTTAACTGCTATGACAATAAGCGAAGTAATAGTGTCAGTAGGATCCATTACCTTTTCTATCATATCGTGAAACTCTGACAGTAGTAATTATTGTTTTTTCGTCATGACCTCTTTTGAATGAATTAAAAACAATGATATTAAGAATTACACTGAACAGTATGACAGTAGTTGCGTGTACGGTTCGATTCACGCTCGAATAATTACTGTCATTAATTAGTTAATCAATTAGCATATTGAATTGATGTTCACTTATCTATGTGTGTGATCCGTCGTGCGCCTGTACGCAGTAAAGTCGGGGCCGAGTTCGAGCGATGAGCGATTTGAAAGAGTAAACATATTTTGTACTTATATTATGAACTACAAACCTAATATATATAAGACATAGCCAATGTTACTCAGTAATAATGGTAGCTAGATAATGGCTGTTCAACTTTTATAATGCAAATGGTATTTTTACTTCTTATCTTCTATAAACAAACTTTACGTTTTTGTAAATGATTTGTTTTGAAATATTTCTCTATAAACATTTTTTTTTTTATATAAATCACAAACATTGATATATAAAAATTAACATATATGGGAAGGGAACAGATGGAACGAGCAAAATTTTGTGTTTTCTTTTTTTGGCAAACACTATTTTAATACTGCCATTGTGTAGTAGGTGATGATATTACAAAGTTTCTTGCGATCATTTCAATGAACTAAGAAGATGGTTGGCATCTTATTAGAACTTTCCAGGGAGTTTTTAAAATATAAAAACCACTACATCATATTCCATCATTCCGCCAAAAACTTGTTACGTAAGTTAACATAAACTTGCAGGAATTTCGTTTGTTGTGCAGTTTTCTTTTGAAAAATAACACCATGGTTTCTTGTTAATAAAAATTAACCATAATTTTGTGTGTCTATTTGAGTGCTGTTTTCTTTTAATCTTTATATGTATTGTTTGATAATAGTTGGACCACACGACGAAATACCTCTGCGCACCGCGTTCCCCAGGCGCTGCGCGGTACGGAGGTATTCAGGCGAATTATTTAAACCGCAATAAAATTAATTATTTCAATAAAGAAACGATTTAGCTGTAGCTCGTTTCAAGGATCAAGTTTTTATTTTTCATGAATGTTAAACGACAATTTCTATTATTTTATTTTCTTCCCGAAAAGTTCGATACATTCAGTTCAGTGTCGTATAAGATCTACTTTTGTAATTTACGTTTTATTTATTAGAATTATTTTTGAGATATAACAGTGCAAAGAGGTCTATTTAGCTCACGTTTAGTTTTAAAACACATTGAGTTAACGCTGACGCAGTTAAGTAAATGGGAACAAAGTGTAGTATGAAATAAAGCTCTTACGAAGCGAAATCTTTTGAGATACTTATTCACAGTTCGATCTTTCTCGGTAATCTTATTGGGCGGCCAACTCACTCTTAACCCTCGAAATGCCCCGCCGCACCACACGACCTGCCCGTACTTCGTTTACATTTAACATACGTTTTGTTTTACATTTTGAATGATAATTGCTCCGTTCCTAAAGGTATTGGCGTAGTGTTAGATAATTTATTCTTTCTCGACAAGTAAACTATAAAATGCATAAAGAATTTTACATATCTATTGGTCTGATAATTCCAGAAATTAGCTCGTCTACATAAATAAATATATAAAATAACAAGCTGCATTGTGGTAAGACTTATTTAAGGCCGCCTGGCTAGCTACTGCCCTCAAATTTAAAATCTTTAGCCAAGCACCTCTTTATGTGTTCCGACATCTGGACTTGAGAGCCAACCCCCTTTAGGCTTATCATCTTAAACCACATTTAACCTCAGATGAGATTGTGGTCGAACTATGAGACCTATAAATTATAAAAAATACATAACATACATAGAGCCACCGTACATTCACAAGCAGCTTATTTTGACTCTGCGTTTAGGACAATTTGATTGCCTTCCCTATATCCATGTCTTCGATTATCATACAGGATTCACTCTTCATTACAAGTTACAATTCTATTATAAAGAACCTAATTTGTGTGGCCTGTTCAACAAGTTAAGGTAAACTTTGGCGCGATCTTGTTGTTTTTCAGTAACTTCGTGCTTTTCGAGCTTGTCTATCTTTCCACTTTGATATACCATAAACGAATCAGAATGGTTTATAACTTATACTAGCTGTTACCCGCGACTCCGCACGCGTTTTTTGAATGTATTAGATAAAATTAAAATTGTTATTAGATGTGTAAATAACAACAATACTCTTTCAAAAATATTTGTAAGTATGACACGTACATCATCTACAATAACAGCTTGAAGCTATTAAGACCTTGCTGGGTCAATAGCGTAGTCATTTCGAAAAAAAAAAAGCACAAAATAGATTTTAAAAATGTTTGCGATAGCAACGTAACTACTTATAATAAAAAATTCGAATTAAAAATAACGTAGAATAAACTTTTGAACAGGAACACAAAATAAACCCTAATAATATTTCCGATAGAATGTTATCATATTACCATGGCAACGCATATAATACTGACACTGACACGCAGCGGATGCTCTAAAAATAGCCCGATTTTGAGACATTCCTCATTAGTGCTCCGCTTCTATTGGTTTTAACGTGATGATATGCCTATAGCCATCCTCGATAAATGAGCTATCTAACACTGAAAGAAACTTTCAAATCAGACCGGTAGTTCTTGAGATTAGCGCGTTCAACCAAACAAACAAACTCACCAGCTTTATAATATTATAACTTATATTAAAGTTTGCTCCTAATTCCGTAATAACTGGAAATCAAGACGCTGCTGCTATGGCTTGGAATTTATTGCTATCTTCTTTCGTCTCCAGTCATGTTCGGGACTCATTACTAAGATCAAAATTTCCAGAATGGATGCGATCAAATCAAAGTGTCCCCTAGCGGTTCTTGGTCGCTATACGTAGTTTATATTATTATCTATGCTGCGTTGATATTAGAACGGATTTTGTATTAGAAAATGACTCATGAATTCGATTTCTCCATGGTCACAGAAACAACAATATCAAAGTAAGATTTAACGGTGGAAAAAGAAACATATTTTTTAAAGAAGTGTGCGGTATATTAAAAAACCATTGTGACTTTTAAACTCTATGTACATTGTCGACAGTGTTTGTGGTCAATTGCCTATCGAGTTTTGACTTTATTTCGATATTTTTGGCGTTCAATTTTATGGCAATCTAACGATACCGACTGGATGATCGAAACCCCTATTAACAGGGTACGTACCCGTAGCGAATACAAGCACCGGTAAGGTTTTTGTTTTGCCGTTCCTCTTGACACCGCGATACGGCTGTACCGATATGTTGTACAGCGCCATCTATTGGCACACAAGCGACTTAATAGACTGAAAGATATCGATCTTCACATTAACCATTATTAGAAATCGGTAATTGTATAGGTAGAACTTGACGATTTTAATAGAAAAAATAATAACGTGACTTGATCACGTTTAATTTGCGACTCCATTTACAAGTTATGCTACCCATCAATGACACAACGAGATCATCTAAAACAGTCAGCCGTTTGAATAATTATGTAACCGAAATCAAATTAGCTCTGTACTGATTCTGTGACGTAAAATATGGACAATAAAGATCGGCCTTGGACCGTGGCGGTAGCGGCACGCGAACCGCGCCCTTAAACGCCACAAGACGGAAAGAGAAAGAAAAATATACAAACACGCTTTACTTACGTTTAGGGTATTTTCATATTCATAGTGAAGTTAATAATGTCGTTTCAATGCACATGTGTTAAGCTATTCTCCACTTTTTATCTAATAACATGTTAAAACACGTTTTATATTCATTCAAAAAAATATATATCATAGTAATTTTCGATTAGATTTTTAGAAGGTATAATCATGATCACTACGTTAGCCTATGACGTATTGGCGTTTTCATACTTCATGAAATCTACGATTCTATATTTTTCCACATATGGTGGTGATACTACAAGAATATTTCTCTCGAGCAGGATTTGTCAGTATGTTTTCCATCACTTTCAGCCAATAGTGTTAGCAATTTATATTAGTAACAACGTGAATTCCGATTTTTTTAACACGTACATTCAGTGTTCCGTATTCGCGGATATAAAAATACGAACAAATTAAATATATAGAAATTTAGAGAGTAATTTGATATACTTAATATGTATTGCAGTATATATTTAAACTATAGTATCTCTCTATTCTAGTGACATAAATGATAATAATTTCGTTGGACATACCTATGAAACTACAAATTTTATATTATAATTTACGCAAATTAACAAGCGAATAATTAATCCATTGCAAAATAAACTAACTTATGATTTCATTATTTACTTTGTATAAATGATTATATCACGTAGATCAATGACAAACACATCTTCAAATTTAAAAGGATATAATATTTACATTATTTACGATCTGTGTGTTTTCATACGACTTCTCTACACATGAATTTATATAAATAACAACTCCTTAACTGAATTTGTGTTTAAATATAATAAAATTTGCAAAAGCTATTTTATATATATAGTAACAATGATACAAAGAAATCGCTACAAATATTGTCTTTCAAGTTATTTGAATGTTCACTTTGAATTTTTTATTCACAATTAACAATACTTCAGTAATTTATTGCGAACAATGTGTGACATATCTTTTGTTATGACCACAAATTTGCCTGTTTCAATTATTTGCCTCATATACACAGAAGTGTTAATCGGTTTCAGCGTAGCCATTCGATACGGTAATTCTCGCGACCGTGAGCCCGCGTCCGTGTCTCAATGTGAACATCCACTTACAGTAGATAAATAAAGCGTCACGTGCTAAACTAAATTAAACTGTGACGTTCCTAAATGAACGATACCGTGACTTCGCGCGTCAGTGTACACTCTGGGACAAGTACCAGTTCGTTTTACACATTATACGTAAAGTTCAAAGTTGACAAATTATATTTTTAAGGGTTCAGTAATTGCTAAGCATACTGCGTTTGTGCGATCAGTATGCTCTGTAGATTTTACGTTGTCAAATCGCCGCCCCCTTTATATGTATTTAGGTAATAAATTTTAGATCGGTATTTATTTGAATGAAATTTGATTGTTTTTGTTTCTCTTTAGGCTGATTTCAAAAAGGGTTGCGCACATTTTTGGGAAACTTTTAGTGGTAGATTTAAAAAATCCTGAAAGCATTATCTAAGCTACATATAATTACAGAATTTTTTTTATAATGTTGAATAGTAATGACAAAATTTAACAGAAGTTATATATAGTTACAATCTGTAAAAGCACTGAAACGGTTATAGGAATGAAGTAGTGATGACAAAATTTCAATTACAAAATAATTAAATTAATCCAGATAAAACACATACTTCCATAAAATAATTTTCAATATAATGAAGTCTCTGGGATCAATTAATTTTCATTAAAAGTTAAAACATTGCATATATTTAGATATGTAATAAAATCATATCAGCATATGAAAATTCAAAAATATACGTAACATATTGTTAAATTGGTAGTTGGGTATTAAAAAGTAGAAATCAATCAAGAAGTATGTGTACTTAACATCAAATATTTGGATGCACGCCCTTAGAGCTGGCAATAACCTGATAACCCCCATTCCTATGATCTTTGGAGAAAAGCTATTTCTAAATTAAATTTATGTCCGAGTTTAATAACTTATATTTTTTTGTTGAATAAAGGCGCACTGTTCCACAACACGATATTTCTACTTGGTATATAATTTTGTTTTGATACACCCTGAAGTCACTGGATATCGAGAAAATTGTGTTCCATAATAATCCGAAGGTTTTCGCAGATCAAAAGGAAACTTTATATTCTATTCCGAGATAGAAAAATATGAAGCGAGATCGTATTTGATTCTGATTGGCGCTTGAACGTAAAAGATATTCAAAGTATATCTAGTTATAGACGTGTCTTATAAATTCATGACGATTTGTTTACGTTCGTAGAATTGCCTGAGATTGGTTTTGATTATTAAGGAGAAATAGATATCTGTATTATCTGTTTCTCTATGTACATATATTGTAATTATCGACACGGTAAAGAACCGAAATGGAGATAAAGTACTGTAAGTAGTTAGTACATTTTACTGAAACTAAATATTAATTAACCGACGAAAAAAACGGAAGAGGTTCTCAATTCGACGCGTATAAATTTTTTATTAACGTATGATCACGCATAACTTTTTACAATATAGTCCGATTTTCAAAATTCTTTTTTTATTGGAAAGGGTATAACTCCGTTGTTGGTCCCATATAAATTTGGGAAATTCCAACCCTAAGGGTATGAAAATAGAGAATGATTGATTGTTCACTCACTGATTGTATCTAAGACCGTGCATAACTTTTGACAGAATAGTCCGACTTTAATTATTATTCTTTGATTTGAAAGAGTATACCCCGAAGTTGGTCCCATATACATTTTGACAAGAAAAAACAACCCCAATAGTCTAAAAACAGGGGATGATTTATAATTCAGTCTCTGAGTTGTGTATTACAAATAAATTAAGCATGTAGTAATTAGTAGATTATAGCCACAAAAAATATAAAATAAAAACTTTTTAACAAAAAATTAAACCGCCGAAAAAACTAAAAAGCAAAAAATAATAAACCTTTTACTTTATTAATCTTAATAACTAAGTTCTTAAACTAATGTAAGTATACCTAAATGATTTTGAGTCGGCGCCATATACTCAATGAATTAAATTACTTTAAATTCAAACATATAACCAAATCAAATTAAAAATGAAATGTGAAATCTCCAGCGGTAACATTAACTTATTATATATATGCTTTACGTAATTAATTAATTTGCTTGTTTGCCGCCGACTTAAAAACACGTAGGTATTCTTACATTAAGAACTTAGATATTAAGAATAATAAAGTAAAAGGTTTATTATTTAAAAAATGTGTATACGGTGTTTTTTTTTTATAAATTTCTTCACTTTTTTGACTTTATGTTACACAAGGTTTTGATTTTATGTTAACACGTTTTGTGTCTTTATCAATGTGACGGAATATCTGAATATATCATCTTTACCGCGACTTTCAAATGTTTTTTTATTTTCTCCTAAAAATGCTAAAAAACTTGTATCCCGAGATACAGTTCTGATTTTAACTATTTTTTGTCAAGCGATATAATTGAATTAATGACAAATATTTAGTTAATGTCAATGCACTGTCGTTTAAATTGTTATTACCGAACACCCGTTTCCGATACTTTATTTTCCCCGGAATAAGAGTATCATACTAGAGGTTTATTAATATCTAGTATATTAATTTGTATATCTAGTATCTGAGGGGGTCACGCGTTGCTGTGGTTCAGTTATTACATGTTGAATTGAATACAACAAGTGCACCACAAAATAAACTGGAGTTTCAAAATGAAATTCAAAATTCAGACATGGCGCCATCTATGATATAACTATAACAGTATGTCCTACAGTTTTTTTCCAACGAACTAATATAAAGCGCCATCTGTTCGAGACTGAAGAAACTTACAATTAATAACAATAATCAACATCGACAATCATTTAATTGTATATTAAAAAAAGGAGGTCATTAATTGTAATATAATTATCCTATCTCTCAAGTTGGACCAAATTATAGGTTTATAAATGCCAACGTTACATGAAGATCGAATGAGTAGTTTCAGAGTTTATCGTGGACAAACATCGCGACACTGGATTTTTATATATTTAGATTTCTATGTATTTTATACTTCGCAGTGAGTGAATCAGGAGCTGTAGCTGATGTTATTTCGTAGGAATTCTAAACAGGAATCTCTCACTCGGTAACACGGCTTCGAAAAGTGATTCACCGAGTGCATTAACAGCGAAGTGCTTGTATCCACACGTTATTCGTTTATATAGCGAACACAAGTATGCCCCGGGATAGAGGGACGCGTTTATTTCTGTATAGGCAGTCGCATCTCGTACAAATAAAGAGAGCAAGTGACGGAGTTATTGCTTATGCGCTAAGCGAGTGCAAATGACTCAACTTGTTATAAAAGATCCTTATGTAAAACGGTCTTCTCTGCTTTCTATAATTGTATAGGAATATTACATTTTTGGGGAATGTGTGTGTTTTTAATATCCTACTCGTATATATAAAGTATTTTTATCCGGTTTATGAATCGCCGTTTCGTATTTTATCAATGAGATTGCGTATTTTGATATGAAAGCTTAAAAAAATCTTTTATTGTATTATGTTCATCACATTTGAAGAATTTGAAAAAGAAACAGAGGTGAATTTGCGTGTTTTTTGTTATTATATTTTCCTTAAGATACATTATTATGTTAGAACGGTACTACGTCTGATGGCAACCTAAAAAAGAGTCACTATGACTCGTTTGTCATCACGTCTTGGTAAACACGACACAGTCATTTGATTTGTTGATCATTATCAATATGTTTGGTTACGAATAAGTGTAAGAGTAGGGTGCAGTAATTACATCAGTATTTTAGTTATAATTTATTCTATATTAAAAATAAATTCTATTTAATTAAATATTTTCAAATTATTGATTTCTTTTATTGTATTGTAGGGTAAAGTTTGACAATAAACTTTGATATCAAATGTAGACGTGCTCGTTATGTGTAAGTCTAGAATGAGAATTTATTCTATAGCGCAATATACTGACTACAAGGAAAATATAAAACAATAGTTGTTTGAAGATTTATTAACTAAATATAATGTATTGTCATATTGTGCTTGTCAAGGCGCGGCCTTCCCGAGTGACAGGCACCGGTTGTTCGGACAATAAAAATGACTCCAAACGACGATATTTCTTAACTTTAAGACTAGATAATTATGTTTAACATTTCATTAACAAGTTCAGACTTAGAGAGAGATTATATCTTATAATGGAATATTATGATCATCATATATACGTGCTTTTATCAAATGAACCTAGAGTTTGTCTGTTTTTTTTTATAATTTTTTTCTGTGTTCTGTATGTATTTTTCACGATAAAACAACACAGTTCCGATGATAACTAGTTCATTGAACCGGGCGTATGTTAACATCTGGGTTTTAATCTGTTACAGATTTATAGTTAAATATCTACTTTAACTCCTGTCTCTTCCCGAAGCGCCAAAGAAAACAATGCGTGTAGCGGCGAGTCTACATATCAATCCGTGCACTAGACCGTGGCAAAGTGACTGATTCTATTCCTGATATGCTTTTTGCATGTTCTATATAACAGTTGAAATTGTGAACTCTTAATCTGTTTAAGATTTTACAATGAAATCAAATCAAAAATACTTTCTTCAATTTAGGTCTTAATAAGACATAAACGTCAAAACTGACACCAATTCATTTTTAGTGGATGCATAGAGAGAAGTCAAATCCAGACATCATCGTTAACTTAAAATAATAGTTGGTTGTTGTTACCTGTTTATGAGGTTTTTGTAAATTTTTATTTGTCAGCTATTAATGAAAGTAAGCTTAATGAACCTTAGTAATATAAGTCATAGTGTAACTCTGTGTGAATATATAATTTTGTGGTATTGATGTTACTTGCTAATTCATGTTGATTTGGTCACGTATTTGTTTTACTCTTTCCAATTTCTGACCTTGGCGCATGTTTTTTTTTTATATCATATAGGAGGCAATCGAACATGAGGGTCACCTATTGTTAAGCGATCACCGCCGTCCATAGACACTAACAACCCCAGAGGAGTTGCAAGTGCGTTGCCAGCTTTTGTTTCGGGGAATGGAGAGAAAGGGGAGGGGTAGAGGATAGGGGAGATGGGTCTCCGGCACTCCCACTAACCGAACGAAACGCAACAATGCAAGAGCACTGTTACTTCACGTCGGTTTTTTGTGAGAGGGTGGCGCTACCCCGGATGAGCCGACCCATTCATGCTGAAACCAATAATAATAGCTTCAGCGTGGCTCTACCACCTACAGATTCGTATGTATGTATTCGTATTAAGAAAATTACGTTCAATCTATGATACGGGTGCTTTTATATTGAATCTATTTAAATCAGGTAAAAAAATAGTTATTAGAAAATTAGTAATAATTTAGTGTATGTTCGTAAAAACTTTGAAAAGCTGGATTTCGTAAAGTACTGGCATAATCTAATACAGTGACAAATTGGTCGTCCTATTTGTTAGGCTCAGTAAAACCAGTAACAGTTTTTTACCTAATAGTGTTAGATTTTACAACAAAGTCCTAAAGCATATTACCGATTTGCCGTACAGTACATTTTAGCCCAATGTCAAAAGACTATTATAAAGTGGTTCAAAATGTGAACGATGGTGATGTTTGAAATTTATTTCTCTTTATGTAACCACTAAAAACGAGGAGTAGGTTGTTTGTCCAAGCCGATGGTAGTTTTGACGTCCGTAAGAGCCTAAATCTAATAAAGTGTTTTTGATTTTATCTTGATTTTGACCATGTTGGACGAATTAATTTGAACAGGTAGATGTATTCGCAAGTTTCATAAGCTATTAGCAAAGATGATGTGAATATAAGGATCCTTGTGTAGAAGATGTCGAACCATTATTTAAGATTAACAGCTTTACAAACAAAACTGATTCTAGAACATGTTTCGATTTATCTCTCTCCGGCCAGATCTAGACTTGAGACTAAGCGTCAATACAACTATTTATAAATAAATGTGTACTAAAATATTTTTGATGATGCATAGTAAATAATCAGAAATATTTACCGCTGATATTTTGTTGTAAAAAGAATACAGTAGTTCTGAGAACTGGAGTCGTTTTTTTTTTTGTTTCATTACAGAAATATTTTATTTTCATTAGATTTGCGTTTACATCGTGGTAATTGAAAATAATTTTGTTGTATGTTTTCAATCACATTTATCTTATGTTTATATGCTCAGTTATAATATTAATTTCCAATTAAAAATTACGTTGTTACATGTTTTAAGACGCGTTAAATATTGTACACCCGGTTTTTCATTTGGCACATCGGAGAAAAGACCATCTTTGTCAAATTTGGTTTCCTATAGCATATTTTTTGCCTATCGCTGTCATTGAGCTGTGCGATTTACAGTACGCTTTGAAAATCCGAAGCAAGTCGATATAAGCATGACATCTCGCTCTTTTTCCCGAAGTACCAAATAAATTGCAGGGTACTTACTGTATGTCACCATAATACTTATCACCAGTCGTGTTATATGAATCAGAGTGCTGGGCTACGAAAGAGATGGATAAGAAAAGATTAGCTGTGGCAGAGTTGTAGATGCTAAGAATTGATGTAACCAGAGTAGATAGGATTAAGTATAATGAAGTACAATGTAGGAAGTTTAATAAAATCACCAATCACAGAAAAGTTGAGGATGAGGTTATGAGGTAAGCATGAATTATATAATAATTTACTCGTATTTTGAGAAGAGATGAAATCCAAGAACAAGAAACGTTTTGAGTATGAAAGTATATGGATATAAGAGTAGAGAAACACCTAAGAAAGTGTGAATTCTGAAATAGCATCTAACAGAAAAGAGTAGCATAGAAAAACATGTCGAGCCGACCCTATTTAGGTTGGATAAGAGTAAGCAGATGATTATGTATAAACAATAATCCTTCTCTAGGGCATTGCTTCAAATAGCCTTCTAATTGCAAAATTATTTTACGCAACAATGAAGTAAACTAAGTATTCACAATCGATGTCTATTCCTAGTTTTAACATTTTCCAACTACGGTCAAACACTGTGTTACATGCAACAACAGTAAACTGTGAGTAGTTTAATCTATTATTACAGTAAACGAAAAATTCGCATATTCAGAGTACAATACTTTTATGGGAATTGATCACTATGCTTATAATGAATTATTGATCACAATATAATATTCATTCATTATTTAAAACAAATCTTTTTTTCGGACTGACTACGCTATTGGCCTAGCCGCCTGGCAAGCTCAAGGGTGCCGGAGTGACCGAAGCTCTGCTTGGTCTTCATGTCTTGGATGCAATACCGCGAATATTTTTAAGCTAAACTAGGCTAGCTATTAAAGCAAACGCAGAAAGATTGTAGTATATCAGAACGTGTCTGACATAACCATTGAACAGAATTATAAACAAACACACAGATAGACTGTTACATAAATAGAGATATTAAATGTCAACGCGTTAATTATCGGTTAAACTTGATACACGCTAAGATAAATCGCTGTTGATCTTTTATTAGTTCAGTGTTTATATACCAAGACTACTCGTGTTTCACATGGACGGCGGTTAGGAGTCTTGTTCGCTAATCACCCTTCCTCGGTTCAACTCGTCATTATATTTATTTATTACCACCACATAAAATTATAGCTTACGGAGACTCGTGAAGATAATCTATTCTTTAAATCTAACAATATAGCTCAATAATTAACTTATTATACAAATTAGTTTGAAATGACGTCTCCAGCATAATTAAGGTCACCTCTTGTAATACGAAATAAAGTTTAAAAAACATCAAGGGCATTATTTTTGTACAACATTGATTATTGAATAAAAAGATACTTCCCTTAAGATTTAATAGACGCCGCTATATCAAAGTGTAGTATAAAAAAATTAAAAGTTGTGAACGGAATGTATATAAATTACAAATGTAGAGAGAAGATTTATGGTATAAAAAAATTAGAGAAATGTAATTAATTGTCATATTTAATATATTATTTAGAATTTAACGGAATAGCCAGATGGGTGTATGGTATTATCTACTCGTATATGTAAACAATCGAAGACTAAACAGATTTTCTATTCAGATTTTTTGATTTTTTTTACAAGTTTTCGACAGATTCACGACAGTTCCAAATTAATTTTTGAGATATTATGGATTAATGCAAACAATGTAAATTTTTATCTTAATATTGTGACAATGTTCATGATATTTCAGATAGGTGAAGATTAAAACTGTAATTATCAATTTGTATATTAACAGACGGATATACGGTTTATAATGAAAGTAGCGCGTGGCTCGCCTCGCATTACTAACGTTATTTTTTATACATCTAAGTATAAGGAATTCCAACAAGTTTTGTTGTTGTATTGTCATAGTTCATATTACTTTGATGTGTTAGTCATGGGTATGTCATTTTTGTTATTACACAAAGTGACGCGATTCTATGAACATAATTTTATTCCATTGTATTTTCCTTTATAACACTAATATTCCATTATTTATTAATATGAATTAATTGTGAACTTTTAGTGAAGCATCATCATACAACGAATATCCAAACAATTTGAATATTTACCAGCAGGTATCCGTCTGGTTTACTCCATAAATTCGAATTTTGTGACACTACCCTCTTCATGCTTCCACATCCTCAATAAAGATTTCTAAGTTCAGCGTGTTTACTTAGGCACGCATCGTTACTTGACATCAACTGAGATTATCATCAAGCACAAACTTATCTTACTTAAAAAATTACTAAAGTTACGACGACACAAAAAAAAATTGTTCTTTAAGTAACTTGAAGGGAAATTGGACATCTTTTGTTGGTACTCTGTCACTGTGTCCACGTTGGAAACTTCAGAGACTACAATTTTGTTACGCTATACAAAGTAACGTTAAAGTGTATACTAGAAACACTAAATACAATAAATGTGCTAAGAACATTGCCTAATCAGCTAAAAAACTATTCCTTCCGTTATCTTACGTAGTGTATGCGTTCCACGTTTTTTTTTTTTTTAATTATCTACGTATAGCATGTTGTGCGAAATTAATTTACATATTTGTCTGTTTTCGAAAATGTATTGATGAATGAATTAATGTAATGTTATGTACATTACACGTTTAAATGATCGCATTATTTTATTATAACACTAGCCTCTGCCCGCGACTTCGTTCGCGTGGACATAGTTAATTTGGACTAACTAATATGCAGCGAAAGCTCTCAAGAGGAAAAACACCCCGATTTTTAAACATTCTTCATTGTTGCTCCGCTCCTGTTGGTCTTTGCGTGATGATATATAGCCTATAACTATTCTCGATAAATGAGCTATATAACAATGAAAAAATTTTTCAAATCGGACCAGTAGTTCCTGAGATTACCCCCTACAACGTCACAATTCACAACGTCACAAACTCGCAAACTTTACCTCTTTATAATATTAGTATAGATAAAACAGTAGTTTACTAATTTAAGACTAATTTAAACTTCTATTAATGAGTATTTTACGAAACTGATTAATCCTATTAGGACGAAATATGAAATCATACATTTTTTAGTTACTTCGTCTGAAAAAAAAAATACACACGTACCGACTTGTCTTTCAAATAAGCACAGGCTCAAAGTATGACGAGATAAAATGGATACAAGTCGAAACATGTTTCCAGCCTCTTAAAGAAACCACCAACTTACAATGAACTTTGACGGCTCTATATCCGTTGGTATTCTAATTGGATAATTTATATTTATATTATTCAGCTCAAAATTTTTTTATGCAAAGCCAGGCAACTGGGCATGTACTTTGCATAATGTAAAATATGAAAAGGCTAGGCTTACTCCCCGATTTGCTTTAGGGATACCTAGCCATTTTTCGTAAAAAATAATCGATTTTATGCCGATCCGAATCATGATCTATGGAATCATTTTTGATAAATCGATCTGAATTATTTTTTCTTTTTTTGAGGAGTTTTTTTTTTCAAATTTTTTCGACTAATAAAATATTGAATGGTTTTATTTTTATCTAAAAAAATCGAATCAAGATTGTATAATGTCAAAGATAGATTCGCTGGTTCGATTCGATGTTTGATATTGATTAAAATAATAGGTTTTTTCTATGTCCAACAATTGATTATTCGATTAATTGATTTTAGATTGTTATCTCTAATTTTTTACACTATTGTTCCCAGATAGGAAATAGTTTGGCGCTGAAGCTTTAGGAATTACACAGATCTCACCTCGGATTCCTGATATATCATCTTGAATTATTCTAGTCGCTTCTTAATTGCGTATTATGTTTTCATTATTATTTATGTATATATGTATACATAACAATGCGTCAAGTTAATTATTGAATATTGTTAATTTATCGGATAATTTACAGCGGTAACGAATTAATGTACACCACGCCTTCTCAATTTATACCGGCATCCGGCATCCTCTGAATTCCAGGCGTCAAAGGACTGACAGTAAATGCAGGTGTCTCTGTAATTTATCGCCCAACGCTTAAACTTATATTCGCCGCCTTTGAATTTCGATCATGCATAATAATAAATATAATATAATGAAAATATGATGAAGAGACCGTATCTCATTATATTTCGGTAAATTGTTAGATTTCATTTTTAATTGGATTTGATTCCGTTGATAAAAAATGTTGTATAAAGACTAAATATCATTATACATTATAAAAGAAAGTCCTCTGTCACGTCTGTCTATTAGCAATAACCTAAAATTTACTGAACGGATTTTCATACGGTTTTCATCAGTAGATAAAGTGATTCATTGGGAAGGGTTGTGTATATAATTTATCAAGGTTTTTTTATTACCAGGGCGCTATAACTTCCGAGTCCGCTATGTTAGTGAGTATGTTATAAAACCGATACAAAAAATATTACTATCTACTATCTGTCTGTGCGTTTGTGACTGAACTTCTTCTAAACGGCTGGAAAGATTTTGATGAAAGTTTGTTGTGAGTGTTCAGATAGATTTAAGAATGGTATAGATTCACAAACAGGCACGGTAGCTGGCGTTACGGTTGAATTTTAGGATTTGTGTCTATTATCAAGGCAGGACAATGTCCGCGAGGCCCGGTAGTTTTTTACATTCCGTTTGGCGCAGATCCCTGAAAGGACGAGACCCGCGTAGCATTAGCAACATGTGATTAAAAATATAAAGACAACCTGACTTTCTTATTTACTAATAGTATTTATTGTATGTAAATAAATGGTCTCCATTAACTTTTTTTTTAAAGCAACAACATAATTGATGAGGTGCTAATAACGTTTGTCTAATGCATTCGCGGTGGATGTATACAATCGAGTATAGACGACGTCCGGCGCTTGGACTAGTGCCAGTATAATGTCGCGAACGGTTGGAATGCCGATCACAGCTCATTATTACGTATATCTACAATACGATCGACTTTTTGACACAATTAAATAATGCTAATTTAAATTATTACAAACCATAAACAGACTATGGCAAAGCAACGACGTTATTTACTAGAATCTTCCAATGGGTGTATAAGATAGTTCGGATTTGCGATGTGTAGTAATTTCAGTTATTGCTCTTGCGAGATACGTAATAAGCGAAACGGTTATCTCTTATTTTGTTTATTAAAATTTTTAAATTGTTTTAATTTAAACATTTCGAAAACGCCACGTTTTAAATTTACGTAATTAATTTTTCAGTTTAAATATTAAAATTTCTCAAAGTGTTATTAGTTCCAATTTCGAAATTCAAAATTAAAATTCAAAAATTATAATTATTCTCACATTGGGAAAGTATTTATTATAATATCTTTGAGTACTATCGCAGTGAGTTTTTATATGATTAGATTTTAAGAACAGCTATCGGACCTCTTTATTTTAATCTATTGTTGTAATCCTTAGTTTATACGAAAATGATCAAGTGATTATCGAATTTCAAATATTTGTATTGATAGTTCATTGTTTATGTACGCAACGCAAGTTTTTTAATGGTTGGTATGCGGTAATCTTCTATACATATAGTAAGAATTGAAAACTAGCGAGTCTGTACTTTTTAAATAGGAATAACTAATAAAATACATTTGAGTCATTTTTTAGAAGTGTCTGTCTGTCCGTCCGTCGGTGTGTTTGGACACGCATCACAATAAATCCTGAAAGGTAATTAAGCATGTCCTCGAGTAACATTTGGCCTTTATTTTATTTAAATCGGTCCACTCTATCAAAAGTTATTGTTATTTTGCTGATGACGTGACGTAGATCAGATGATTTCATTAATCACTGTTTTTCAACATAAGGTTCCACGAGGACAGACTCGCGGGCACAGATAGTCTTTTATACAAATAAAGATCAATCGTTGGATATATGTAAACGCATCACTCCAGAACGATTGCACATATTTGGCTTATTATATTTTTCTCATGTTTGTACTCATCAGGACAAGATTGAGTAATCAAGATACAGCAATAGACAGATCTTTAAAAAATATTGACAGATTAGACAAATTCATTTTCAGTTAAACGATGACCGTTTAACAAATACGAAAATAGAAAATTTGGTCAATTTTTTAAGCTTTAGCGCGCCGTAATTCTTCAATATATGTGCTGTGTTTTTAATGTTTCATTTCCCTAAGTTCTATCAATTTTTATTACAATTTGTTATATATATATGTATAACGGATGCTTTGCTTTAAATTCACCACTACCATAAAACCAAAAGTCAATTTAGATTATGACGCCTTAAGATATGTAAGAAACTAGTTGTCACATTAATCGATCAATTACTTTAAAAGCTTTTCGTATTTTTTGAAACATTAATTTAAAACAAAATGTCATCATCGTTGTGTTTTTTTTTTGGCAACCAATTATTACTGTTATTGGCGATTAGGTGATAATATTACAAGTGTCTTGTGATTCCTTTTTAGAGATCTTTCCAGTGAGTTTTTCCAGCGTCTTAGGATTCATGCTCTGTGGTATTATTTTTACTAGTGGGCCGATACGATATTCGACCATAGTTAATTGATTTTTTAAAGTTTGAACTTTATTAGGGTTCTTTGGTCAGAGGGTATAACCTCTATAATCAAAGGTTTTCATCCTGGCTACTCAGTTATTTGCCATGATCTTTAATTATATAAACATCAAAAATATATATATATATTTTTTTTTTATTGAAGCACGACATAGTGACTGCACTACGCCTGATGTTAAGCATAGTACAATCCAAAAACATCGGCAACCACCGAGAGACAGATTATCCATCGCCGTTCGCCGCTGTCATGCCGGCCATAATGACGAAAGTTACCCGGTACTGGATATGCACAGGCTGATCCCGAAACGCGACGCGCAGAAGCGAGTCACTATGACGGGCTTTTTCGCCATATGCATAGTGGTTGCGACCCAGTCGGGCTGTAAAACCCTACCACCCCGCTTTCGCCATTGCCTCGTTCGTTATTCAGCAGGGTGCACCACGTGCAGGTGAGGTTGGCTTGGGTGTCTCAAGTCTTAAGATGTTACGCGACACCCCTTACACCCCAAAATAATATATGTGTAAATGAAAATTGAGATTAATTATAAATTTGAAACAGAAACCACGTGGTTAACTTTATGAAAATAAAGAAATTTATTGGAACCTATGACACAATTTTCAATTAATTTTACACGACACCATGGGCGGGTGGTATTTCTGAATGATATTGAATTAAATGTCTGTTCATTATGAGAAATAGTGATATGGCCAGTATCATTGTTTGGAAAAGTAATGGATGCACAATACAATCAAATGGTTGAATCCAAGACATAGATGTTTTTAATACTACCATTAGCTTTTGAAAATAAATTCATTTTTGTTGCTACATCAGGTTGAACTGCATCATTGTAATCGTGAAGGTCTAAGTCATGGATTACTTTTATGAACAAAATTCGTATTTTGATTATGCAAAGTATTATTTGGCTAATTTTTTTTATTAAATCATCATTTGAAGTGAGTTCACCATAAAAAATAATAAACATTACAATAATAGTTATATTTTATAATATCATTGTTGAATGTAGGATGAAAAATTGAATAATTGGAACGTAAGAGTTAAAAAATACATACAGTCGAGCATAGCAACCTCCTTCGCAACCTTTTTTGAAGTCGTTATTGACGTGACGACTGTCAAAATATCTTTTTATTTAAATGTGTGTATATGTTGTGTAAAATTCAAGCAGTAGTGTGAGTAGTGCATATTTTAATTAATTTAATGTACTTCTAACTTAATATAAAATAAACAGCTTTTTGCACTTCTCCATATAAACTTTATGCCAAATTTCAAGTTCACCCGTTTTCGGGAAATCGGTTAAAAAGGGGTACAAAGATTTTGCTTCACGTATTAATATATAGATACACTCCACTTGTAAACAATAACCGAACTATATTACATAAGATACTATCAATATTACAAAATATAGACTTAAATAACATACGATTATAAATAAAATATAAAAGACACTACATGACACACTAACATCACACCAAAGACCCTTTGTATTCTTCTTAAAATTGTTTACGAAATGAGGAATCTCGTCATATTCAAAATATTGACGATGGGATGTATGTTTCTAGAACATCAATCTAATAAATAGTTATATTAAGTTTGGAATCAACATGGAAATTGCCATAGGAAACCAACGCGACGTCAACGGACGTTGGTAATCGATCACTTGTGTTTACGTGAAGTCGTACGTCATTTGTAGGGATTGTCCATTTATTACGTTAGGCCTTTTTGAGGATATTTTTAACCCACTATACACCTTATGATATGTCATGAGGTTTGTCTCGGCCCTCTCCGCCTTCCCTAATCTCACACGAAATACTTCGAAATCTTTATTTCGAGTATAAATGCTTTGGCTCTATGAAAAAAACACAATTTGCTTTATTGTTTTTACTTTAACTTTTTACTATTATTATATTTAATTATACTTATTATTTCAATATATTACGAAATATCTATTCATGGTAAATTGTGTCAGATTTTGGCAAATTTTTTAGTCTAAAAACAAGTTTTGAAACTTATCTGATTTTCTCACATTTCTATGCCATTTTATCAGAAAAAAATTCGTGATATTTGCCGATAACCGGCCCCCACGTGTGATTTAGTGAGATTCAACTTGAATGCCTCAAACTCCCCCATCCCCACAAAGCTCTGAAATAATTATTGGACGACCCCTATCTCTAGAAGAGTCGCTTCGAGCTGCTCCTCTCAACGTTTAGAGCGTCATTCGTGACGTCACCTACTACCACAGTTTATTAATAAACCGATTTCCTAATTTCTGCCATGAGTATACACGATATGGTGTTGCCATGTGAATAAATTTAATCGCTTATTTGGATATTTTTACCGATTAATGAATAGATTAGAATTACTGGTTTTTGTTGTACTGATTTGATTACACGGTGTTGATCTGAAGAGGCTGGTTTGGAGGCGAACGCGACATGCACCAGGCCGAAATAGCAACTAGCATAAAAGAGTATGAAACGCAGCTTAAACCGTTGCCTTGCATGCAAATTTCGTAAATTCGAATTTAATTGAGTAACCAAACGAGTTTAAATAACCCGTCTATTAAGGTGTCCCAAAAAATGATTTTTTTTTTTTAAGTTTATTTTGGAAATATGTTATTTTATCAAGTTTTATGAGCCCTTGGTAAGATCGATTAAAATTTTTTTTAGGCTGGTTCAAGATTTTTTTAAGTTTCCAAAATCGTCACAAATTGATGATTTTTTTTCGTGGAATATTATTCTTTAGGTTAAAAATAATAAAGATTTTCATGGTTTCAAATCGATATTTTGATTTCTAAAGGATGTCCAAGTTTTTTTAGTTTTGGTCTCCGGCGCTCTCACTGATCGAACGAAACGCAACAATGCAAGCACTATTAATTTACGTCGGTGTTTCTGTGGGTCGGGTGGTAGAACCCCGGGCGAGCCGATACATTCATGCTGAAACCAATTATAGCTTCAGCGTGGCTCTACTACTTAAGTATAGTATACGTTGAAAAATTAAAAAAATATTGAACCATGTTTAAAAATTGAATTATTGATTTAAAATCTTCACAGCTTTTATTATGTTTAGTATAACAAAAAAAAATCGAACTAAATATAAAACAAAAAGTTTGAATTTCTCACAAATTTAAAGAATTTTAAAAATCTTGAGCGATCTCTTAAATTTATTTAGTGAGCTGATTGATCTCTTAAATGACTTTTGAAGCATGAAAAACTAGTATACATACACTACAGATTCGAAAAAAAAAATGCATGTTTTGACCATGCATTTACATTTACGTGTATTCATTTATGCAACGTATATATTGTATATGAGCAGACATCTATTTAAGATGTGATTATTTTAACTAAGACTATCTAACCAAAAAAAAAGAGAAAAGATCCTTTACAAAACCTATGTACCTACTGTATGGGTGTGCAGGTGCATGCGTGAGGTAGTATCGTGCGTGTTGTGAGCTAGAGAATGCGGTACAAGTGTATCGCGCAAGCAACGTGCCCGAGGGCTCCTTACCAGAAGATCGAACTTACTTTATTATAATATGTGTATATAATCATGTGCCAGTTGAGGAACAAGGAAAGGGAATCAATATATACATAAATATTTACATAATGTTAGGTACATTATTGCTGTTTAATCTTTAAAATGTATTGAGAATATTAAGTTCTATCGAATGTATTTTCATCTATGCCCTGAGAAGGTGAAAACTACCACCTGTTTGGACGAAAATCCAGACATCGAGAAGAATCGGCAAGAAATTGGATATGATCTATCGTTTCATTATAGATATTTTTATAAGAATACATGATATACGTATTGGTTTTTGGTGAATGAACAGAAAGGGATGGTGTTTCCAGAGGATCTTAGATATAAAAATCGGATTGACATGGTTCTTGAACTCAAGTACTGTCCGGCAAATTGTTAATTCGCTTTGTGACTTTGCTGTAAAACCTAATATTATCTTTACCCAAGCAAGCATTATTAATCTTGGAATGACCAATTCATCACTGTTATTGTTTATTATGTATTTAAATTAGGTCGATATTTTATTAGATCTAACCTTTTTAAGTTCTTTACATGCTCATATCTCATTTTAATCCTATTATCAAGTCGAGCTTAGTTAATTGCATTACTTTTGTTGGCAATACTTAATCTATGTAAACTCTGGAATATTCGCAGTATTCTTGTTCTTCTGACAACACTGTCTATTTAGGGGTTTGATCATTGGTTTTGATATACACGAACTGCTGCGGGTGACGGTGCTTGTGACGCAACAAACTAAATGGCTTTAAACAGCTAAGAATAGATTCGTACTTGACATTGAGAGCGCCGGCGCGTGCCTCATTCCGGGCCCAAACCGGAGGTCAATGTCGACGGGACCCGAGCCGTTCTTATTTTAGATTTTGATTTACGGAACTTTTACGTAATACATTGGTTGCGTAGTTTATGTCCACGGAGTTCAGATATTAGTTTTTTTTTACATACTAACTGTGCCCGCGACTTCTGCCAAGTGGAACATAATGCAAAACATAGTCTTTCGTTTACTAAGTCTTAGATATTATTTGTTTATACATTGTACAATATCCACGTTTTTTGTAAAAGATTGAATTGCGTTTACTTGCCTACTCTCTTCTTGTACTTATCTCGAGCCGTAATTCAAATTGCAATAAATTTTGGATAGAGGCAAACGATTTTAATAAGACTAAATGTTAATCAAGAGTATGTTTTATGATTTTTTTGTTCAGGTTTTATCGTGAATTTTGACAGTCATGTTTAAACAAACAAATAGACAGACGTACATACATATCTAAAAGTAGTTGAAGTGTATTTTATTACATACTTATTTCTAGACACCTGCAACATTTTTTTTTTTTCACAAAAATCTAAATGTATTATCATATGTATAGAAGATATCAGCCTGATTAATTGGCTTTTTATGGGATCCTGTTATACAATAGCGATGGACGACTCGAATTTTTATTCGTCGCTATGATTGTTGAAGCTAAAAAATCACTGTTGAGAATAATTATATACTCAAAGTCGTAGCAGACTTCAGAAACATTAAATCCATAAAAATGACGATTCGCTGTGTTCGCTTGTCGATTCATTATTATACTAGCGATAAAATTAGATGTCTTGTTTTCACACTGCCTGTTAATTTATTGAAGTTGTTTTTTAATGTTTGATATAAGTGTTAGAATCGTCATAAATGTGTCACAGTTTATTTTGTCATTCGATTTCCGCGCTGTGTATATATCGTTTACATTGTACATTGATAATGCGTTTTAGATTTAGAGGTAGGAATGAAGTAAGTAAATATTTATAGATATAAGGATTAATAATATACTGAATATGTATTAGAATCGATGAGTGTATGAGTTCGTTTACGCAATTATACCGAAAAATGAATTCACATTGTATGGTTATAAGATTTTTTTTTTCGAGCTGACTACGCTATTTGTCTTTACAGCTTCACCGGACTACGTTTATAAGGAAATACTGAAACGTTAATATATGACATAAGCAGAATTTCAGTTATTTTTGGCCCGTTCTTGCGTGTCGCTATAATTAAGCAAAACACTTTAATTCATCGTCTTTGCCTTTCATAATATTTAGAAAAAATGTAGGATAAGTAAATAATTATAGTACCGGCCTTTTGATATGTCACGCGGGGGAGAACACCACAGTTTACACAACCCAAATAAACTGATCTTAGCCGGTCGTGTCATACTGCCCGACGTGTTGTATTAGATATTTGGTAGATAATAAATATTAGCAGTAAATTGATATTGTGACGTAATCCCCTTCCATGGTTACCCCTCCTCCTCCTCCCCCTCTTTTGGTACTTACGTAACACGTGAATGCCTCCTTGCCATTGTACATACCGGGTTTATTGCGGTTTATAAAACAGAATATATGACGCTGTCAAAGCAAAGTGATTTCAATTCACATAACTTGTTTTTTGATACGAGCAAGTACAATAGAATAACTGAAGTAAGATACGACTGAAAGACCGGACTGAAAGATTACGCTATTTACCTAGCAAGGTCTTAACAGCTTCACCGGACTACGGCCGGTCATTACGAGTTGATATCGTTAGCTACACTTTCTTGTACACGACCTATTATGATTGACCTCAGGACTGCAGTCCTTTTGAGATCGAGTGTATATTTTTGTCTGTGTATTAATTAATTAGCTCACACTATAAAAATATCAAAGTTAGGTTTAATACTGAAATGGTTCAAGTGATGTTATTTATGTTCTTAAAGCGTTGTTTTTTTAATAATTTTGAATTATCTAAGAGAAGGTTATCAATGTTATCTTGAGAAAGACAACGTGAGCTACGATAATAGGATGGTTTTAAGCTATAAAAAATTTTGTTAACTATATGGTTGATATTGATAAACTCCTAATATTGTTTGACCGATTGTATGGGTATGTTGTTTTTATGGTATCCACTATTCCATAACTCACCCCTAGAAGGCATTAAAGCACAAATTCTGTACCGTAGAACCGATCGTCATGAACATTGAATTGTTCAAATATATTGGACCCTAGCACGCTTGGCGGACGATGTCCCGCCCTGATAATAAAAAAAAACTTTGGCAAGTTATAAATCAAACGGTTAGTCTTTGTTTTATTAAAATCGGTCTATATTATTGGTCTCTCAACAGACTAGGACCTCTCGGCAACGGCTCAAGTCTAGGCCCTTTCCTTTGGCGTGGAGCCCTTGAGTACGCTGCTTGCGCGATACAGTGGCACAAATTTTCTCACAACGCTGCAACAACATTACACATATCACCTCTACATACGTACACACACACATGCTTACACATGAAAGTGGAAGGGTTTTATTTTTTCCCTTATCGAACTGAAATAGTTTAGAAAAATTATCCGACACAAAATACATATACTTAATAGTTGTCGAGGTATGTATGCTTGGTACACATATATGTTTCAATAACTCATATGAATGTATGAATATGTAGCTTAGCTCAGGTTAACTCAGATAGATTGCGAATTCCATGTATCAGACAACAGCCCAAGCTGAGGTGTTCCGGGCACCCTTGAGCTAGTTGTCCAAATAAAATTTAGTGCCGCAAGAGCTCGCCTTAGTAGTCGGGTGAAGCTGTTAAGACCTTGCTAGGTCAATAGCTTAGTCAGTTCGAAAAAAAAAAAGGTTTGGTCTATCAAAAGTTATTGTATTTTGAACGACAACGCGACTTATGTACGAGTGAAAAATAAATAAGTAAAGGGACTTAATACATTGGAATGACTTTAATCGCTGTTTTTTTTTGCATAAGAGTCCACGCGCACGAAGTCGCGGGCATAGCTAGCTGTAAATATAATAAACGCTGCCTAATGCAAGCTCTCAACTTGTTCGTTCAGAAAATATTTTTACAGGCGGTCAAACATGCAAGCGATGATTGTGATCTTTAATTATATCTCGTTGACATTACTATGTTTATATAGATACTGTTTTTTATTATAAGAAAACATAAAAGGCTTAAATACATTTATATGCGGCAGATGTGCGATGTAGTATGAACTCATCCGGTGTTCGCATTCGTTTTGTTGTTGCGTCGTGGGAATCCGCTTTTATTTATTTTTATATATTGATCATATTCAAATCGGTAACCGTATCAGCTGTCTAAAAAGGCGAGGGACGTCGTAAATCGGGGACGATAGGAAAGTGTTCGCGTAGAACCGAAATCCAGTAAGATAATACAGGGAGAGATATTCTTGACGGCCATTTGGCAAAGCGATATTTGGTTTTATTTATTTCAACTTGTTCTTTTTTTAATATATCATAGGAAGCAAATGAATATGCGAGTCATCTGGTGCGAGTTGGTAGTGCGTTGCCAGCCTGTGTTGGGGGCGGAGGGAAGGCGGGTCTCCAGCGCTCTCACTGACCGAACAAAACACAACAATACAAGCACTGTTACTTCACATCGGTTTTCTGTGATAGGGTGGTGCTACCCCAGGCGAGCAGACCCATTCATGCTGAAACCAGTATTAGCTCCACCGTGGCTGTACTTATTAATTTTTCCGTTGGAAATTAATAGGGTAGTGACGAAAGAAAATAGTATTGTATAGTAGAAATTTATTTGCTGTGTTTGCTATTTCAAATAGGTAACTACACACCAGAAAGATAACACCCAATAATTTAATTTTCAAGTATTTCATGTTTACTTTTTACTTAAGGACTGTAAACTTCGAAAGATGCTGTATATACGGTTGCAATATTGCAAGTGGACAACACTCTGTCGTTAAAAATGGATACCAAATTGACACCAAACGTTGGAGAAGCAACTTTTTTTTCTTTACCTCAGATGGAGTAATTCTTTTGTCATATTTCATGAAGTTAAGAAAACAGGATGTCTTCTGTAAACAAACAATAGAAGTGAAACGTTTGTAATACAGGGAAACACTTTAAAATTTTAACAAGTAACCACGCGGTGTTCCCAAGTGGTCATCCATCCAAGTGCTGACCGCGCCCGACGTTGCTTAACTTTGGTGATCGGGCGAGAACCGGTGTCTTCAACACTATCCGACACAGTGCTTACCTCCACCACTTTTCGTCATACAAAAAGGTTGTTGATCACAATTTCAAAGCCCCCACACATAAGAAGTTTCACTTAAAATACTAATAGAAAACTATGGTTAAAGGCTTAAAAGATGTAGGACACTGAACAGAAATCGTCATTGCCAGTTTAATTGCAATTTTTATTGTTATTTTGACATTTACTTTCAGTAATTCGTCATTAATTTGCGGTACAGTCTGATGTCAGTTAGCTGTCATTTTTATTGGAAGACCTTGTCCAAAGCTTTTTATTTATCTAATTATTATGAACCTCAATTAATCTCTACAAAAAAGGAAAAATGTTCAATTCGCATAATGTATTTGCTAATTAGGTTCAGATGTCCGTTGAACACGGAACACCGGTTAATTTGGCGAGGTTGGCCCCCGGTTGGTCGCATAAATTCTGTCGCCACGCGAACGACGGCCGCGGCCGGCCACAAATTCTCGCTTCGAAATCGCCCAGGCATTTACGGCCGCTTTGATCTCGCTCGTACCCCGGTGATATTTTACTGCCGATAGATATCGTTTTATTTGATCTATATATTCTCTACACTTAATATGGGTAGGAAGAGTAAGTGGAAACGCACAAGTGAAAGATAATTTTCATATCCAAGGAACGAGTTTATCGGGGAAATTGACTCGGAGACTTTTGTAAGGGTCTCTTACAAAACCTAAACCTGAACAAAGTGCCTTACCACTTTGCTCTAGATATTTTCGTGTTCCCTTTCTGGAATTACCTCATCCAGACGAATTCGTTTCGAATATTCGCCACACATTTACAAGCTAATACGTTTTAAAATTGCCTACGTAAATTACAAACAACAGTTTGTCGCCATAAATAATAACTTTGTAATTATTTTAAAACCTCAGCAGGAAACGGTATGCACTATGGTTTTATGCGTCCGCTCGCTGAGGCCTACCTTTATGTCTTATTGTTATTGTACTTTAAGGTGCTTTGTTTACATGTTGTTTTTACAAGAAAGTTTAGTTTGAACTAGACAAAATATAAAAAAGTTGAGATAGGTAGATAAAATTCAAGGACCCTTGTGCACGAATGATTGAGGCCTTAAATAATCATGAATGTGGTTTGCAATGTTTTAACAAAGGGCTCATATTAAATATAGAGTTTCTGTGTGTCAGTATTTTTATTATATGGGGTCCACAGGATGATTCCCCTTATACGTTTGTCACTGTACGTATATGACTTTATCGGACAGAAGTTATCATCGACATAAAAAATAAACATAAATATTTTTAATGATAGTTACTAAAAGCTATAGCAATTATTTTTTTTATTTTAAGATTTTAGGCAACAAATAAATTGTTTGTATGTAGAATGTCTTTATGACTTATTGAACCACAACTATCAAAACGCCACAAAATATATGTAAATCATATATAATCTTAGCGCCATATTAATGCATAGCACTGTAGCAAAGCTATTGCGAAACTCTAGTATTATGTAAGTCAAAGGTAATTTATTCCTAAAGTTTTCTAGTTAGGCAATGCAAAATGCTTCAAAGTTATGATTTTATTTCGTATTATCGATTACAATTAATTGCGGCTGTGCTAAAACAAAACAAAACCGTATACTGTTAATTTATATGCCAACCCTAGACGTATATTATATGCTTTACCCCGATTTGTCAGGATTCGTGGTTATCCTTTATCAGGTAGGAAATCAATTAGCTATGGCTAAGTCCCTGCTACGCCACACTGTGGTATGATATTTCATGATTTATAGGGGCACTGACGATTCACCAACTTGAATACTTCTAATCCGCGAGTAGACGCTCATGAAGTCGCATAAATATTGTATTCTTATGATACAACGATTTGCTAGGTCTTTTGATTTGAATGCATTTGTAACCGCTAATTTGGATTGAAATACTTAATATTTTATTTTCGTTTTCAAAATTTAACCCTCACTAGTTTTTATATTCAATAATACATAAAGTCGCATTAGTGCTTTTCAATAACTTTTCAAGAACCCTTGAGTTCTGATTTATTTGGACTTTTTTAACGTAATCACTGCTTGATAACAGACTTGTACTTTTACGGCATACTGATGATAAATCACTTTCAGTATCACTATCATGTTCGTTGCCCAATTCACTGTAATCACTTATAAATTCTATATTCGATTGCTCAAGATCATTCTCCTTATCACTATTATAAACTAATTTTTTATTTCCGTCATTTTAAGGTAATATTTTTTTTCCGCGTGGTAATTGTTGCGCGGCCACCGATCGTTTTAAGGAAAGTGCATATGTTAAATTCCAATGACGAGTCAGACTCGTCATCTTTGGCCATTCACATCGATGACGAGTTTCTCTCGTCAAGGGTACCTAAAAGATTAATCCTATTGATTCCGGACGTCATCCATCAATCATCATTTTTTTATACGTTGTGGATGTCACCGTTTGAAAACATGGCAACTGATGGTAAATGACAATGCGGCCTATAATTGTAAATACGCTAAATGTAGAAAAAGATTGGCTGTCGTCTTTAATCTGTAATCTGTCGGAACACAACTACAGACGCTTGGCGATATAATTTTGGGGATAACTAGCCAGATGAGTTATGTTAACTACGCCTTACATGTCACGTGTCTATGTTTCTCATCCACTTTTATACTAATCAAAACAGAGATAAATATTACTGTAATCTCTGTTCGTACATATATCTCAAAGAATCCAATTAGTGTCGGTCATGGATAGTCGGTCACGTGTATTTTTCCACATAACTCGTGAAATATTACCCAGTTTTATCACAAAACGTAATCGTTTATTACTTGTCAGTTTTAATACGGTAAATGAGTTCTTCACTCACGTTCTTGTATGATGTTGTCAACGACACGTTAGTCTCAGCTGTAAACTTGAATCAGCGTTGACATTTTTTTACAATGTAAAACTCGTAAATATTGTCATGCGCGGGACCGTGCTGTTGTAAATCTCGGAAATAAGCACGTACGTTTTGCGAGATTTTGCTTGAGTTTCATTATTAGATACTAACTTGCGAGTTTATCCACATTTATGTCTTTAAAAATGATGATACCATAAATTAACTTCATGCAACTGTATGGACTTATTAATTGTACGCCGAGACAATTTAATTAATTAAGCTAGTTTAATTGTAAGATCATGTAAACGATGTAGAGGCCTGGTTAGATACCTCGATCAAATAAAATTGATACAAAGCCATTAGCGTCTGGCTTTAGGAGTTTTTTCTCTCACCACTAAGAGTCGTGAATTTGCAGACCTCTTTTCTCTCTCCCTTTTATATCGGATACTCTGTTCAGGTTTAAAATATAAAGCATAATTACTTGAGATCCAGTTTAGAGTATGTGAGCCAACGTATGGATTAGATTTAGATTACATCGTTTTTTTACGTAAGAATTACGATTATCAAGTATGTTATTGATTAATCTCCATTACCGTCACATTTGAGTGATTGTATTATAACAATAGTACATATGCTTTAGATATAGCGGCTATTCGATAATCATGATCGATCTGCGATAATGGCAAAATTGAAATAAATTTCGTCACAAGATCCTGATGTAAAATTTGCATGATAAGATTTTAACGGTTAATCGAATTTAATTTGGACAGAATGCCTTGAAAGCGACTGACCATATCTGGTGGTCGGCTTCGTGTAGTTCTATCTAGGAACTGGTCCTGTCCCGTGTTAAGTGTGAGCCTAGCTGTACACATATCTGGTCACGGCCATCGACTTGTTAGTGTGAACGAACTCTGCGCATGCGCCTGATAACGTACAACTACGTAACCATTACGTGTACTAGCAACTAGGTTTTAGAGATTTGTTAGTTGTTCTTACTTGTATTACTTAACGTTTTATGGTATTTTGTTACGGAGAACAACAGCTGAATTGGAAACCATATTCCTATTACAAAAGTGGGCAATTCAACCAATTTATAATATTAGGTCTCGCAAAACATTAAAGATTAAGTTTCAGGAATTTGGTATCTTAACTCTGCCCTTCCAATATATTATCGATAATGTAATGTATGTTTACAAAACTTAGATAAGCTGGATTTAGTAAAATACCAAGATAATTTAGATACTAACAGAACAGATTAGAAACAGTAACAAATTGGTAATTCCATATTTTAAGCTCACTAAGGTCAATAATAGTTTTTAGGTAATAGTGTTAGATTGTATAGCAAAGTCCCAAATCAAATTACCGATTTTCTGGATAGTGATTTCCAGCACTAAATATAGCGGTTTTTAATATCTACGAAACGAAAACGAATGTAACTATCTATGTATATATCATGAAAACAAAACCAGATCGGTTTTTTGTCGGTTTTTCTCGTTGACCTGATTGTTTTCCGAACCGGTAGTATAGCTCTGACGTTCATAAGTGCCTCCTCATGGCCTAAACTGAATAAAATATTTTTGATTTCGAAGTCCGACAATTTTTATTACAGGTTCTTGTGGTGAGTGGACTGAGACAGTTGAATGCACTAGTTCTTGCCCGTCTACTGAGTACTTTTCTTTGCTGTGTGAAAGGCGATACTGCAAGAGATCTGCCCTATTACTCTTTTTTGTGGAAAAAATTAAATTGTTATTAAAATAAAGTAAACAGGTCATTTATAGAAGTCATCAAGATGATAACAATTATTATCTGATTTACCTCATACAGAACTGCATAATAATACGAGCGATCACTCAGTCTCGATGCTCATGTGCCGTTTGTGTTTCATTAAAAAAAAAAACTACGTTTTGTTAATATAGGATAGGTAATTTAGTAGTTACGGAGGTGCGGAAACCGCGGGAGGATCTTCTGTAATTTGCAAACAGCTCGACTTCCATTATTCTTCGGTCGGCGCTCGAATAACCGACAATTGGGACGGACGCACACCGAGCAAAAAATTGTTTGAATAAAGCTGAAGGAAGCGACGTTGCAAAATCGTTCTTATTCTTAAAATATTAGTAACTAGAGGACCCGGCGAACGTTGTCTCGGCCTGATAATAAAAAAAACTTTGACAAATTATATACCTAAACCTACCTCAAGAATCACTTTATCTACTAGCGAAAATCGTATGAAAATCCGTTCAGTAAGTTTTAGCTTATCGCGAGCAGACCAATAATCATACCAGAAGACTTTATTTATAATACTATGTAGTGTATATAATGTCTAAATACTTAGAGATTTATTATTTGATGATATAATTACGACAATATGAAGACTTATAATTATATAATTACATTTTCTTAAAGTTGCAAGAAACAAGTTACGACAATTAGTTTCTTAAAAAAAAATTCAGTATCTCAGCATCTTTTAACAAATCGGAAATTGGAATTTCTAATGTCGCGGTCGTGACAACGGATCGAGCTGTGCTCATTGTGTCCTACACTTAATGAACTCACAGATGAGAGAGAGATGTGTATGTTTTATTTGAATTTTCTAAGTGAAATAGACAGCTCGAATTGTGGTGCTGCGGACATCGAACCAACCTCATTACCCGTGTCATTACGCCGCGGCTATTTTTTTTCCTGTATTCGTTTTATAAGCGACTATAGTAGCGGATCGTTTGCTTAATGGTCCCTAATAGTAGTCCGCTTATGGTTTTCGTTATTACTATACGAAATTGTAAAGAATAGTCTAGAAAGAAGTCACGTAAATCTATTATGAATATTAACTACAGATATTTGACATTTGAAATGTAATTTTTTGTAGTAAATACTTCTTTAGACGCGGTAGTAGTTTGTCTTTTTGGCATGAGATAAATTTATAATTTCGCGTTATGACATACGTAAGCGTGACCGACCGGATTGCGCTTGCGCGGCTTGCGTTTTTTTTTTCCGAAATGTCCACGCTATTGACCCAGTAAGGTCTTAACAGCTTCACCGGACTACGCGCGGCTTGCGTCATACTAACGACGCGTAGTGTAACACCCTGTGTACATCCGATATTGATATTTTGTATTGGAATTTTGCAGCCCATCATATGTTTAATGAATTAAAAAAGTGAAGTCAGTCATAAGGACTGCCAACAGAATTGAAAACTAAAAACAATGGAAGTTAAACTATGTTTCTCTCTTGAATTTTTCTATTGAATAAAGTGTGAATTATTTAAATTTCATAATTTATAAATTGATATTATTAACATTAGGCTCTCCCTCACACATATATTGGCACTCTGAATAATAATTATAGTTTTTATACATCTATGTATACGTAGCTATTTAAATTTACTCATCTCTTGAAGCATATTAGTGTATCCTTTTGTGGTGCAGTTTCATTATGGAATGGAGTATTTGTATGAGACATACATTTTTTTTTTGATTTCGTTTTTTTACAGAATACAGTCTTCTTCAACTTTGGTCAACATATTCGCCGTTATATCTTGCCTGTGGTCTGAGTCCCATCGGTCTGACAATTCAACCACTAAAACAAGAACTTAGCTTTAGATGTAGCTATGAATTTAATCACATCAATAACGATGTTATCATTCAAGATTCCATAATATACTAGGCGATTACGATCGGCTAATGTTACGTGAAACGATTCGACTCTTATAAATGTGATCGATGTTGTTTACGTCAGTTTACTTATCTTGAACATTTACGTATGGCCATTTGTAAAGGTTAATCACTTTGAATATTTTACGAATACGAGATTCCACACATTTAATTATGATAAGAACCTATTCTCCGCTTTATCTGTATTGGATTTTTTTTTAAACATTCTTTAGAGTTGTTTTCACTAGGACTATTGTTATTTTTTACTCTTGTATCATCGATACCATGTAATATTGAATCGTATTCATGTTTGAAGTCATAGCTTGATTTTATTATAGTAAATAATTGTGCAACTCGGAATAATCTGTATAATAAATAACTATTTTAAATCTTATCATTGGTATACTTAATTTACATTCTCGATTTCATATTAACTACGCGCAATTATGAATCAGATATATACATATGCGAACAGAAATAAATACAAGTCGAATCTATACCTATATATAATAAAAATATAAAGATAACGTGTCTGTCCTTTTTAACCGACTTCGAAAAAGGAGGAGGTTCTATGTTCGGTTGTATGTATTTTTTTTTTTTATGTATGTTAATCGATATCTCCGTCAGTTGTGAACCGATTTTAATGATTCTTTTTTTGTTTGATTCGGCTATACTCCAAGGTGGTCCCATATAAATTTGAATAAAATATTCAACCCCTAAGGGGGTTAAATATCGTTTATTTGATTTTCACCCAGTTCGTGTCTACGTATTTTCGTGTACTTGAAACCGATTTCAACAATTTTATTTGAAATTTCATAACTGGGAATGGTGTTCTTGAAATTAAAAAAAAATCCAACCATAAGGGTTGAAAATAAAGGGATGAATAAAGCTTATATGAATAAATGAACTTCCCCATAAGCTAATTTTAATGAAAACTTGGAACAACCTGTTGTAATGATAAGAATATCATTTAATCAATCCTGAGTTGATCATGAAAATGAAGAATGGAACTCCTCAACGGCTTACAGCAGCTATCCTTGTGTTTGGGTACATAAGACTCGTTTGACGAGGACTTACATGTGGGGTTATGACTATTGAGGCAATTTCTGTGAAACGGACATTAGGAAAGATGAGGTTCTGAAATTCGTTCACAAAATACCTAATTTGACCAGTTGGATCTAGTACGGTGTAATATCATGTTTGTTTGTCAAGTTATGAACTTATTTTATAATTAATTAGAACCAGATAAATATATTTATATACACTAAAAATGGAAAAATAACAATTTTTACAAAAAAACTTGAACCGACTTCGATATCAAAACCCATACGGCACTGAAAAGCGAAAAATAAATACATTATTAATTCAACCAAAAAATAAAATATGAATATTTGCGCTACCTAATAATATATTGGAAGTCGGTGTCAACCTAAATTTCTAATTTGTTGTAGGTATAAAAAAATATATTACACTATACAAATAGACGCGAGAGTGGACCTAAACGTTGTATGTAGATAATATGAAATATGGTTGGCACCGATTTCCAATATATTATTAGGTAGCGCAAATATTCATATTTTATTTTATTTGGTTGAATTAATAATGTATTTATTTTTCGCTTTTCAGTGCCGTATGGGTTTTGATATCGAAGTTGGTTCAATTTTTTTTGTAGAAATTTTTTTAGAGTTTTGTTGGTGCAGGTGTCTTGGAATACGTAGTAAAATACTTTTTTTTTAATGTTTGTTTGTATATCAGTTTGAATAAGCATCACTGCTAAAGTACCGCGTTCACGATAAAACCTCAAAAGCATGTCCTCGAGTAACATTTAGTCTTAATTTCATAAAAATCGGTTAACTCTATCAAAAGTTATTGTAATTTTAATAACGACGCGATGTAAACAAGAGAAAAGTAGATAAGTAATTGGACTTAGCAGATAATTTTATTCATTATTAGATTCATACATTTTTTTTACTTTAGGTTCCACGAACACATAGTTACGAAAACAAGCTATAGTTATAAATGAATAATACAAACAGAAAATAAGATTACAAAGCAACATTAAAATTAAAAAAACGATGGATTAATTCGGCTGTATGTTTGTTAATAAAAACCATTTTGACTAAACTCTCTTTACTTAAATACGCCATAATTCAATATTATACGAGCAAGTGTATTATCTAAGCAGGTTTTAGTATGTATTTATAAGGTTAAAAATAAATTATATCGAAACAAAATTAGTACCAATACATTCTATAGCAAAACTTAAAGCGTTAAATATAAAAGCAACATAATGCGGTCGGTAATTGTTTAGAAAAGAAAAACGATTGTACTATAGATTGACTTCTATAATTAAATTACAATGAACATTTCACGTGACAGAGTTTACTGAAAATGTTAAACGCGACACGCGAAACATTAATTTTAATCGGATTTTAGAATTTCTCCATAATAACTAAATACTATATAATTAATCTTTTACGGTCTCTAATTTTGTTTTATTGCTTACGTAATAGATATTCCGTAGAAAATCGCTCTTTAGTGACCATTTAATATAAAATAAATTATGTTTAAAAATCGTTGTTACATCAGAATAAATCATACTGATAGTATATAAATAGGAAAGTTTGCAATTATGGGTAAATATAAGTTAACTGTTTCAAGATTACTGAAATAAATTGGAACAAATCTTGCATATTGAGAGCTAACTCTGACCATGGACAAACCATTCGAGTTACATAAAAATGATATTAAAAAAAATATTGCATTAACATTTTAAACATTTACATTGAAACTATACACTATATGGAAACAGAATATAAACTTCTATAAGCCTATAATAACTACCAAACTAAGTTGCCCTGTATCTTGGCAGTTGATTTATCTCCGAAGAAATATCACATAAGTTTGTCCTTTTCTTTGTTGCCTACTAAAACGTGGGAAGCAGAAACAAAGTTAAATATAAATTAAGTACTCCTTAAAATATAGGACTAGTTAGTGATTTGAAGATTGATGAGTGACGTCTTCATTAATAAAGATGAAAAATGCAGACGAATTCGCAAACGGCCGCTAGTTAACAATAATTGTGTAATTCATATGACCAGATAAGCGAGCACGACTAGTAGTCAATAAGATTTAATACTGCAATTATTTCTCGAACGAGACACGGATAGGCATACTCAATATCGACTTGTTAATTTATTGGTGTCCGTAAATATAAATTACCATAATATTTAACAAACGAGGACCTTTTCGCATCTTATATTTGCTAAATGATTTGCTTATTCAATTAGCAAATCCAACGGCTGATTATAACGTAGACGCATTAAGTTGCTGCAAGGTTCTGCATCACGGCTAATAGGAATTTTATTTGTTCGACTGACCACACAGCTTATTTTCAAAGAATATATTTTTACGGTTTAAGTATTATTGATGTAAATATCTACTTGCTAGACAAAAAGGTAAATGAAAATCAGCTAATATTAAATATGATTTTCAGGTCAATATTAAACATTACAGAATTGAGGTTTTCAGTAAAAACCTAATTAATTACATCCACTGCATCGAAGATTTTCTAATGCTATGAGAGATCAAAAGAAAGGACTTCACACTACGATTAACTGTATTGCGCTATTAATGGTTTTTGGCATTTTAATACAAAAGAATATAATTTAGTTACGATAATATATTCAAAGTAAAATTGTATTTACTACCGTGTGATTGAATTAGTTGTAACATTAAATTCTATCATTTATAGAAAAACAAGTTTTTTCTCTCAAATTCTCAATATCGTAGGAGTTATTTTCAATATACGGTATAAAATGACACTATTTTTGATAGTGTATAGGGTTATTACGTTACTATTGACACGCATGAGGAGAATTCACCCTTCTGCAGAAGTTAACGTTTTGTATCTAGTACAGATAAAATAAATTGGACATAATATTTTTCTTAACAATTCAAATTTTTGGTTACAAAGTACACAGCAAATAATCTGGGGGCACGGCAGTGCCTCCGCCAAATCGAGCAGAAAAGCCGACCGGCAGTAGGTACTATGCTTTTCTCGAAGCAATTTAGGCCATTTTCGACCCCCTATAGCTTCTTGTGGATAAAGCTAGAAGCTTGAATTCAGATTGTTTAGTACGATTGCCAAGTTAATCTATTTTATTTAAAACATCAAAGTTTATTAGTATTTATATGGACACTGTAAGATGTTGTTAGGTTAGTTAATTACGTATTAACTTAAGACAGAAGGTCCCTTAAGTAGGGACTTAATAGGGTAACCGACTTGCTTTTACATGGATCTCACAACTTTTTACGATAGAAGAACTGAGTTGCGAGACTTGGTTTTTTTACAAGTTTTATTTTTGATAGGTTAATATATTTTACGTAAGTATTCAAATGTAATTGCAATCACGTATGGCTCGATGGGTTTATCACTAAAGAATATTCGAAATTTTAAGTGAATACGTTATCAATTGGATCAGTTTCTCAGACAAAGATTATTTGTGTTGTATGAATAAAAAATACTGCACACTGTACAGTTGGAACTAGTTTAGTAAACACTATAGTGTAAGTGTATGCAGTATAATCGTTATCAGTCGTCGACCCCGTAGCCATTGCAATAATTACATCCTCTCAGTAATTATATCGCAATGTTTTTAAATAGACATTGTATTAATAGTTGTTGTTTACAACAATATAAGAATTTGCTTGATCCAATTAATGCGTAAATTGGTTGTATTGCGATATTGTCAGTAATATTTATTTTAGGTAAGTATTAGTTTTTACAACAATGTTCCAAAGCGTATTACCTTTTTTCCTTTTTTTTTCGAACTGACTATGCTATTGACCTTGCGAGCCCTTTACAGCTTCACCGGACTACAGCCAAAGCGTATTACGAAATTGTAGACTAAACTAAATAAACTATTTTTGATGTTGATTTTGATAATCGGTACTCGATTCTAAAATCGCTCACGAAACTATTCAGAGAATAATTTGTAGCACGAGAGTGGATTTCTGGAATAACATTTGGGAGATTATACACGTAACCTAGTAAAGGGAAAAATGTAAAAAAAGAGAACCAATAAGAATTTTTTCTCAAAATCTTTGAGTTAAATCTAAACTACTAAAGTGAATATATAATATTTAATCACTAAGACGGTTGTAGAGGGCTGTTAATAAGGAAATAACATATTTATAGGCAGTACAAAAATAGGTGTCCCTCAAGGTTCAATTATGAGCTATTTCTGTCTTGTGATCAAAAACATATTGTGTGAGTAAAAAAATACCCTTGTGATGTTTAAAAGAAAATAACATATTTAAGAGATATGACAATTGTGGCCAATACGGAGTAAAGAGGCTCAATTGAATGATTGACCCGCTGCCGTCACGTAACAGAGGAAGTGCTTGCAATTTGGTCACTGATCGTTCAATTTGCCACGATCGTTCCCATTCGTGTTAGTTTATTGTGCATTTAACCTTAATAAAGAATATATAATCTTCCATACTTCAAGCCGTATTAAAAATTGATAAAGTTTTTCTTGAACAAAACTGATTACGATGCACAATTAGGTTATAATTGAACTGATATAATGAGTTATAAAATGTACAAGACTTATATCCTGTTGTAAAGTACCTAATGCTAAAATTTCCCAAGTCGGAATGTTGAGGAAAATAAATTAATTCAGCATTGTAATATGCAGATCTCTGAGATCACAAATAAATTGCCTTTTATCGTTATTTACTATTAAAATATCTTTAAACCTTTTGATCCTCATTATGAAAATTGTAAAAAAGGTAAACCTAAGATAAAAATACATTTAAGGTATTTATAAAGACTTGACGATTTAAAAAAAAAAACAAAGCACTAACTTTTATCACTTGTGACTGAACAACTGAAGTCTATACATACATTGATTTCAATTGAAAGATTGTCTGTTAATAAGGAAGGTCTTGTTATTTGCTCACATATCACTCAATTTACAATGTCGTTGGCACAAATATAGTTTATGAAAGATCGTAGCACGGTTGTGAAAATGTGTCTCATTCAATTCATGTTAGTTTCTCAGAATTTACGTTTTGTAGTTTAATTTACTGAGCATGTTTATTAATTTTACTTACTGCACTATTTTGTTTCAAACTGTCCACATATTATTGATTACTGCATCGTTGTTTTCCAGGTGGAGCAACGTGATGTCCCCGGAATCGATTGCGCTCACCTCGCCATGGACACCGAGGAAGGTGTTGAGGTTGTGTGGAACGAGGTGCAATTTTCTGAACGAAAGAACTTCAAGGCTCAGGAAGATAAGATACAAATGGTGTTTGATAACCTTACGAGATTGGAGCATCCGAACATCGTCAAGTTCCATCGCTACTGGACAGACACGCATAACGACAAACCGAGGGTAAGTCTTCTTTAATAAATTGTTAAGTTGGCGACTGATTTTTAACTTGAGGGTGGTAGCTTGCCTTAGGAAAAGTTCTACCACCATGCTATGGTTTCATCATGATATAGAGATAATTAATTATGTATTTCCTAAACATAGACACCCATTGTATGTGAATCAAGTGCTAAAACATTAAAACTTTATATAATTTCATGATTGTTAACGATTCAGGTGATATTCATAACGGAGTACATGTCCTGCGGGTCGTTAAAGCAGTTCCTTAAACGGACAAAGCGAAACGTGAAAAGACTTCCACTACAGGCTTGGAAACGATGGTGTACGCAAATTCTATCCGCCCTAAGGTTAGTTCTAAAATATCTTTAATCTGTTCACCAAGATGCTAAACAGCTCATCTGATAAAGTACTTTTATTTTTCTCCAAAGGTTTTCATGAATAGTATTGGATTATTTTTAGAGATGTGCCGACTAGTCCGTAAAGTCGACTATCTGGGTACTATCATAGTCGACGATTAGTCGGCAAAAAACGCCGACGATTCGACTTTTTACTCTTTATGTATTTCCCAGTACAAGTCTGTAGAGCGAATTACATTCAATAAAATCCTTGGCTGTTCATTAATATTTTTATTTTATTAATCTTACACATTATTAAATGTAAAGCAAAACAACCTTTCCTTTGATAATCTCTTTCCAAAATTACTTACTTGTATAGAAAACATGTCTATGACATTTATGAGATACAATTCGTATTTAATTAACATACAAATAACATAATATCTTTTTATCTTGAATAAACATTTATAATAATTTCATTTTAATTAAATAAAAGAATAAGTTTTGAAATAAGTTTGAATTATGTACAGTAAAAAAATATGTTGAAAAATCCTAAACATTAACCGCTTCATAAAGGAAAAAAAAGTTAGTAACTTAAAAGTGCCTAAAACTCATAAGTGCCTTATTAGTGCCTAAACGGAATAATGCATTTTTCATTTTGATTATGAAAAAAAAAATTCATACAAAAGATTATCTTTTCAACGTGTTTAAATTTTAATTGAATTCTTTGATTACTTTAATGAACAGTAACAGCTTTACATTTAAACATTTTTTTTTTTTTGTACAAAATCACCGATCTGAGCCGAACTAAAACAACAAAAATAACAGGATCGGTTAGGCTCGCAGGCGGCGGTTACGACTTACGCGTGAAATAGCTGTATACGAAGTGTCATGGATACCTCCAAAAAACGATCGGCTCGGCCGACTACTCGACCTCTTTACTACCGACTAATCGGCTAGTCGGCCAAAGTCATAATCGGCACATCTCTATTTTATTTCTCTTGATTACAAGTGTGACATTCATTGGTTGATCCTTAAACATGCTACTTACAGTTATCTCCACGGCTGCGCACCACCCATTGTTCATGGCAACTTGACATGCGACACGATCTTCATTCAGCACAACGGCCTTGTGAAAATCGGATCTGTGGCTCCTGACGCCATCCACCATCATGTCAAGACTTGCCGTGAGAACATGAGAAACATGCACCTCATTGCTCCAGAGTACGGATGTAAGTACCAAAGCCATCCGCCATTAAGGATGAGACTGCACAGTTTCCCCTGCTTTGGTCTTCGCGTCTTTTACTTTTTCCCGTTTCAATACAGATTGATCAATTAATGAAAAAGCAAAAGATAATAAATACAGGTCTCAGCAGTCGAAACTCTGTTGTCAGAATATTCATTTTGTACTTTGTTTTCCCCCCACGTGTTAGCATCACAAATGGTGACACCCGCAATGGATATCTACTCATTTGGCATGTGTGCTCTGGAAACTGCAGCACTTGAGATACAAGGAAACGGTGATTCCGGCAGCCACGTCACAGAGGAACACATCATACGGACAGTTGAGTCGTTGGAGGAGCCACGACAGAAGGACTTTATACACAGGTACATAACGTTTGTCTCTTTTATCTTTGCAGGTATCATCACAAACAGGTAAGCGATTTCACAGTACTGCCCTGTGCCAATATTTTGTGTATTAATACGTGGGGATCTGTGTTCGCAGGTGTATTAACAAGGATCCGGCGAAGAGGCCGACGGCGCGGGAGTTGCTCTTCCATCCGCTGCTTTTCGAAGTGCACTCGTTGAAACTGTTGGCAGCTCACACACTTGTTAATACCACCGGTAAGTTACATCGAAGCCTTATTTACGGTCACCTACTTCCCTTTAAATATGCTAGTAATATTTTTGAATCGTTTAAATTTATTATAGTGGATATTTTTCTATGTGGTTATTCTTTTATGTTACCTTCAAAATCTACAGTTTTAATATATTTGTATTTCTGACTTCTTCGCTTATTAATAGGAATTTAGTAAAAATTTGTCCTTTTGCTTCTCGGTAAAAAATAATGAAAATTAAGCCATAGCGTGATCAATAGGTTGTAATGACCATTTGACTAACTAGTATAATCAAATTGGAATCTAAGGCCAACTCTTATTTGCGTTTGACGGATTTTCCTTTTTAGACTACATTGTTATTTAACATGAGCAGTGGTGAGATTGTGAATAAATGCTAAAATCTGTAAAGTACAAAAATATACACTCTTTTCCAATATTGGAATTCCAGTTTCGTAAATGGCAGGTTCAGAACACTTAGAAACTGAACTGAAAATTATATCTAATTGAAGAAGCCATCACTTTGCACTTCCGCGTGTAATTCTACTACTACCACTTTTCGCTGCAAGACAAAACATTTGATTTTATTTTCGCGAGGTGTAACTTGAAGTTAAATTTGAAACTATTTATAGAAATACTGAAATATTAATACACAAAATCTTTACACCGAAAACGAATTTCGAATTTTGCCGTCCATAAAGTCTTCAGTATTTATTTTATGATCTTCATATTTTACATTTACAAAATTTGAAAATCTTGAAAAAAAATGTCAAATATTACAAACGGCTAAAATTTGATTTAGTTTATTTTGAAATGTAACGACTCATTGCTAACTGGTGCCCATGAATCAACAGGGAAACCAGAACAGATTAAAAGATACTTGCAATAAATGTTAATGTAAGCATGGGAGGGGGAAGGGGGCGATCTGGAATTAGAGATATTCCGGTTAGGTATTGGTCGTAATGAGGTGTCGGGCTTGTTCGTTTGTGCAGCGAACATATCGGAGACGATAACGGACGAGGTGGCGGGCGGCGCCGCGGGCGAGCCGCTAGCGTGGTGCGTGCGCGGGGGAGAGACCCACGAGCTCTCCGCTAAGGACCTGCCGCCGCACGCTGAAAAACTAGAGAAATTTGTCGAGGATGTCAAGTTAGTTGGATTATTTCTACTTTCAGACCGAAATAAAAGAACTGATTAAATATTTAGGGAATTCTAGCATTTTATGTCATAATGTAAAATAATATTTTTCATTATTACCATCATGTATGTTGTAATCACTGTATCACGTTACAAAAAAAAATCTATGTATTTATATGCGAATAGAAAAAGCTGTTTTTTTGTGTGTGAGTATAAAGAAAAGTGTTTTTGAACTGATTTAAAATAAATTGTTTATTCATAAACTTCACGATATGTTATATGAGTTGTACACTATTTATGATTTCAGTTTATGGCGTTAAAGGCGTATAAACCTCTAACTATACAATAAAAATGTAGATCTGAGGGTGTTTTTTTACATTTTTGTGAAAAAAAATTGTTGCAAATGTTTTGGGATGAGTAAAAAAATACGTTTTAATCATATTTAGATATGCTTGTCTCTCTGCTTGTTTGAACATGTACCACTCTTAAAATACTGTCTTCGTGATAAACGAATATTAACAGAATTATAAAAGATATCTTCGAGTATAATTTTGACATAGTTTCATTAAAATTGGTCCACTTTATGGAAAGCTATTGTAATTTCAATGGGGATGCGATCTGACTACGAGCCAAATAAATAGTAGTTAGACTTAATTCATTCGGCTGATTTTACTAGTTTCCGTTTTGTTTATGGGGATCCACATGGACGCAGTGTGTTGATAAAAGTGTTGTTTTGTCGTAGTGCATATGTAGTCGTGAGCGCATACAAGGTGTAGATATATTGTCTACATGATATTTTGGTAAAATTAATGGCTTGAAAACGCGTACATACGAAAAGTAATATCGTAACTTAGAGTTTTTGGCGGGATTTTAGTCAGCCATGTGGTGGATTTTATATTTTATTCATAATCTTGTGTTATTTGACTCTATATTTTGTAAATTTGGTGGTGTTTTACGTAATATAGTTAGTTTATTGTGCACAAGTGAAGTGAATGGAAAATAATACCACGGTGCATGAAATTCTGAGATGTCACAAAAATTACCTGAAAGGTTCTAACTAGGGATACACCATCTTGTCGGAATATTGATTCACACGACGCTTAATATTGAAATGATTATACTACGCTTGTAATACATTATTGAATATGTGACATTGGCATTAATAATTGGAAAGATTGATTGCCAAAAAAAAAAGTAAAAATAATATCGTATCATTGAGTTGTTGGAACATATATGTGTACCAAGCATAATACATACTTCCACAGCTCTTATAGATATTTCGTGTCGGATAATTTTCTGTACTATTTCAGCTCGATAAAGGAAAAAAATAAAAATAAAAACCTTCCATTTTCATGTGTAAGCATGTATGCGTGCACGTGTGTGAAGGTGATATGTGTAATGTTGTCGCAGTGATGTACGATTTTGTGCTCCTGTATCGCGTGAGCAGCGCACTCAAGGGCTCCACGCCGAGTGAACGCAGTTAGGCTTGAGCCGTTGCCGAGGGGGGCGTAATCTGGTTGTATGAGGTGTGTAGAGAGAGGTTTTCAGTATGTCGGGTGTGGTTGTACGTGCAGGTACGGCATCTACCCGCTGACGGCGTACGGCGCGTGGGCGGGGTACGGGTTCGGGCGCGCCGCCTCCCCCGCCGAGCGTGCGCTCCCCGCGGACCCCCCCGCGGACCCGCACCCCCCCCGACCCGACCTCGAGTCGCGCCGCGTCGTCAACATGATGTGCAGCCTCAAGCCGCACCCCCACACCCACACACATGCACACCACTCCCACTCCCACTCCCACCAGCACGACGCGCCGCGACCGGACCTGCAGGTCAGTAAACACACACTACTTATATTTATACAGGACGCTATACACTCGATTCTCCTTTTAAATCAATTTAAAGAATACCTGCGTAATATTTGACTCCATTATAAATAATAAATACAAAAATCATACACAGTAGTCTACGAGTCTATGTTAACACAGTGTCAATGACCGTCTGCTGATTTCTTTTTCATTTGAATGGGAACGTCAGGAAAACAAAACAAAAAAAAATTTTGCCCGTTTATATCGAAAGTTTTTAACCCCGGGTCGCCCATTGTAGCCTTTGACATAGGTCATTGCACTTCAGTTTATTATTTTTTTAACTCGTTTGTAGCTATACCTCTCAAAATCTCAGAACAAACTTTAACTTGAGTTTCCTTGGTCGTTTATTAGCATCTGTTATAATATTATTATGTTAAATGTGACCGTTATATGGTTACGTACACTCCATGTTGCCCTGGATACTATGTGCATATTAGCGCAATTACATTAAAATTATATCTAATGAATAATTAACTGTCAGTCGCAAACAAGCACAAAATAAGATTGCACTACAGCACTACTGTAGCATAACAAATAAAGCAATTACTCGTATAACATACAAATAATTTTCCCACAAACGGGCATCCAAGAACATATATATAGGGCTAGGACTTGTTCCTCACCTCTAAAACCATAAAGTATCATATTCTAGTATATTACAAGTGTCTAATCATTCACCTGGTATATTTACTTTCAACTTAAATTTATATGATTTATTTTTATGTAACTACTATCTGTAAGTAGTAACCTCATATCAATGCATACTGATAATCACAATTTTTAGACAAAGATTGGTACCTTTACATTTCGATAATTTGTATGATAATAGGGCTGTAGTTAGCTATTAGATTGGAAAGTTATTTCCAATTATGTATTGGTATGTTCTGGCAGCTATAGTTAAGAATTAGTTTTATTCCATGTTTATTATCTTGGACCAGGTGACTATTTCAAATAGGATGGAATTGTGGTGGAATTTTAAAGGCCACAACATATAAAAAAGTTTTCACTATTTTACACCAATATAATAGGAGATCGTTGTGGTTGAGTGGTTTGACCAGTTGAATGTCAATTAGATGTGAGCAAATATAAACATATACCTATACTAAAGAAGTTTTTAGAAATTGCGTATATTTTGTAATTTAAATTGGTAACACAATTGATTGACAGAAAACATCGTGAAGAAATTTGAACGTTTTTCTAGAATCCATCAAATGTGGTAATAGTGGTATTATAGATGTGTTGAAATTTAAAAATACGCCATGGGCTGGTGTACTGATTATGTATATAAAACCTGTTGCATTTTAAAATAAACCAAATTTAATTTTATCATTCATATAAGATCTTGATATAACATCATCAACGAAGGCCAAATTCTGCTGATCATAAGATCTAAAAAATCCTATAAAATATGAGGGTTAAAAGTATATTTGGTTGATTTAGAAATGCATAAAGTATATGTTCGTTCGGGGAGAGGGGAGACAGTGTGTGTGTGTAAGGGGTAAGAGCGGTGTCGGTGTGGTGTTGCAGATGACGATCCTGCTGCGCATGGACGACAAGATGAATCGGCAACTGACGTGTCCGGTCACACGCGCCGACTCCGCGCCCGCGCTCGCAAGGGAGCTCGTGCACCTCGGCTTCATACACGAGGTTACACACACTCACACACTCCCTACCATATTACCCTCCTCTATGCAGCCTATTACTTATTCATTCTATCTCAAATATTATACTCAATTTATAATACTAGCGATTTGATCAATCCCAAATGTTGCCAACTTACTGTTTGAAATATTACACGAATCCCTTTCCCTTTAAACTATTAATATTATTAAGCTATCATAAATTTTATAATTGGTATTTACTAGGGTCTTTAATTTTTTTATAAGTTAATCCTTTGCATTTGAAGCATTTTTGTTGATAAATTTTCTTGTTATTAAAAAATAATAAAATTATGTAGACTGTTTACATTTTTTATGAAATTTCTCATATTATTAATTCTTTACTTGGTCATCTTCATTGGAGAAAAACCTATTAATTTAATTCCAATAATAGCTCATGTTGAAGATATTATAGATATATTGTTTTATTTTCTTAAACTTATGATGTTACTTTCAACATATTATATAACTATGTATTTTTATGCATGATAATTGCTTCTAGTACGGGTACTAAAGTTATGTGATATTATATACAATTGTGAATATATGTACTAGTGAAAGAATAAAGTCTGAACTGAACCTTTTTTGTAACTCTCCATGAGTTACTCGTACATGGACGAGCTATCCTTTCAGGGCAGAAATTAGGTAGTTTGAGACTCATATTTGATAAAATGAGACGATGTACTGATCTGCATTGTACTACGATGATATAGTATTTCTATGAAATTTATTATGCCGTTTAAGAGGTCGTCAGATTTTTTTGTGAGTATGCGTGAGTTAATTATTTCATGGGTCGAACCCATAGGAATTTGGGCGAATCAATGGGAATCTGAATGCCTGATTTATTCTTATTAGATCCGACTAGGGTAGTGGAAGGAAATGAGCTTAGCTCCCCTCACTCTTATTGCTCTTTTGTTGGCCGGAAAGGGCTGTTAAGAGAACTCTTTCTGTAATTTTTTTTTCACTATTGTCTTTTACGAAAAGGATTATTTCTTTTTTTTTTGTCACTTTGTGTTTATTTTATTGTTATGCTTGGTAGTAAGATGTCTAGTATCGTCGTTGTATTTTTGTTATATTGTGGTGGGTTACTTGATAGTTTGAATTAATGAATATTACATGTAATTATTGTATTGTGTAATGTTTTACAAGATAGTTTGTAGAGGTTTATAAGGGGATGCAATGATGGTGGTCTATTATTCAAGTAGAAAGTGTTTCATGTTTCTCTTTTTTGTAACATCTGAGTAAACATATTAATGTATGTGTTTTGTTTAACAGTTTTATGGTTTTGGGGTAGTCGATAATTAATAATATATTTGAATAGGAATGTATATGCAATTTTATTGTATATTTTCAGTAGTCATTATAATTTTACTTGTAGATTATAGATTAAATATAAATAGCTGGTAAACAGGCGAATAGTATAACACAGTGCAATAATATCTATTACAATTTAATATGCGTTAAGAATGTGTTGATAGTTATTGGAATTGTTGTAGTTTTCACGATCAGATGAAATGTGTATAGGGATGTGTGGTTTATGGGAAGGTTTTGTATTTGATAATTAGTTTTGTTTTGTTTGATTCTTTATTTTGTAGATATAGCAATGTTTTATGTAATTCAGTTAATTTATTGTGTATAAGTGAAATGAATGGAAAATGATGTCACGAAGTATGAGTTTTTGAGATGCTATAGAGACTTCCTGAAAGGTTCTAAGTTGGGGGTCATTATTTTGTTAGAATATTGGTATAATTAGACGACGGTTTTAGTATAATTAAGTTGTATTTTAAGGTGGTCGATATTGAAGGATAGGATATTGAGTGATAATGTGTGCGTGCAGGGCGATCGCGAGAAGATATGCCGCTTGATGGAGGACTCGCTCCGCGGTAGCTTCGGGCTGCAGGCGGCGCCGGGTGTCGCCAGCTAGTGTCCCTCCGCCCCTCCCCCTCCCCCCCACTCTACACTACCGTACACACAGTCGGAGTCCCCAACGCGACGACATCCACACAACTACTAACAGGCACTAACAGCACCACTACCGCGCCCTCCCACTGCACTCACAGAACAGAAACACCGACCCGACGACCGCACTACGATAACGTTAATACGCGATTATCAAATATGTCACACTATTCTCCCACAGACGTCTCCAACTATTTACAAATATTCCCTAATCAAATTATTGCAATACACCTACCACTGTAACCGTTAATGAAATTGAATAAAACCTCTCGTACAATAAAACGACTTGACCCTCATAAAAAGCCATTCATATATCACATGGGCAGATTTTTATAATTTTAAACCACCTCTTTGCCTCCATATCGACAAAAATAAACAACACTATTACCCCATTCTCATTCCTACGTTTACAGTTATATATATTTATTTATTCACTCTGGTTACATTGATACATATTGCTAATTTAATTAACACACAGACCACTCCATCCCTCATCCCATTAAAAACTCAAAAAAGAGGCAAATACTTTACTGCTTACTTGATATTTGAATACCTAGCAATTTCGTTTATTAAACGTATAATACCTATTCGATTATAATCATCATCTTATCAAATAAATTATTGTCATTTTTACTAATATTCCATGTAAATTGTAAAACTAATCTTAAAATGTAACAACACTGTAAAAAAATTGTAACTAGTCAAGTGTATTTTATGAAAAATTCCCGTTCATCCTTTATTACCTTGTAATGGGAAATCGTTTAAATATAATTTACATACGGTTATAGACTCGGATGAGTACCTTGAGAGACACCATAAAAGCTTAAAACTAAAACTCAAAGTATATTAATGCCTTATTTCTTTTTCCCTAAAACGAGTATAACATTGGAGGAGAATCTGTTTATTCGGGGTAAAATAACACATTGAGTTCATCAGAGACTTATAGCTAACGCCATAAGATCGCCGCATATCAACAGTAGTCTCCTAAATTTAATTCCATCATAATTTTCACCGTCCATTGATGCAGCAATGAGGTATTTAAATAAACTGTTTCGAGAGTTATATGAACGATACTTCATAAGATCATTCTAGAAGCAATAACATTCAGTTTAGAAATCTTTATAATGGACAACGTCATATTTTTAGTTTGTGACTTTGAACTATAATTTTATTATTACACTAGAAACCTCTTGTGTTTAAGTGTTCCATCCATAATTTACAATGTATACATAATTTATCAACTTAATTATTGTTTAGGACAACCTCATATAAGAAAACAATAATTTATGAGCATTGTAGTAACAGAAAACCGAATATTTAAAAGCTGAAGGAAGACATCTTGATATCTTTCCTCATGTTCTAACTAAAGATGAAAACATTATTTTTAATTTACTTAGAATACAATTAAAAAATACTTAAACATATGGCGAAGACGGTTTTATCCATCAAAGAGGATCAAACGACGTTAGATAGTGAAATATATCCGAAAGTAATACTATAAATAATAGAGAGTACAAGATGGCGCTGATTTTAAAGTATCGTCCACATAAAACAAATGCAATATTTTAATCGATAATAAACAAAAAAATGAAATGATATTTGAAGGAATAACCGCGGGATCTATTTAGTATTTACGTGACGTGCGTCGTATTGGGTCCTATTTAGTATGAAAATCGTATCCGAGTAGATTAGCGTAGGGATAAATTGCATATTTATTAGTGAATTATATTAAAATCTTATGAAAAAAAAAAAGTTTTTGTATCGACGTAGCGTACTGCATAAGAGTTATTTAAGACGCATTAGAAAATTGGGTTAGTGTGTGATTTTATTGTCTAAATTATACGAGGGGTGCGATCATTTGCTGGAATGGATATTAGTTTTATTAAAATTGTCTTTAATATTGCGAACAATACTATCGATTGTATCTAGTACGTGTGTGGCTTCTTCCTTCGAAACAGCCACGTGTTTCACAGGGTTGTAGAGAGAACTGTGGAGGCAATCTGTAAAAAAAAACACCGTAGACTTATTTTATTATATCGAAATAAGTACTGATTATAAGGCAAGTCATAAGACGAACCAACATTTACGCAATTTATCGTTCAAAACATTGCAATTTTTAAACGCTACTATCTAAAACTGAAGTTGTTAAATAAAATCTATCACGCTGTTGCCACATCATGTGTAGGATCTTTCATTCGGGTGCTATTTACTTGAACATTCTCCTTGTAGCTTCACGCTGGAGATGCAAAATTCTTTTTGACGGACTCTCAACAAGATATACTTCTATTAAGTGAAATATCTAGTATTTTCCTACGTTTCTCGTCCTAACATTTTCCCCCTATATTGCTCCAAAAAATCCTGAGAAACTTTTTGAATTTGAACCTTTTACAATCTTTCGGAGTAATTTTTTTTCTCATCCTAAATTATTTCCAAAATTGCCAAAAAGTTTTTCAAAAACCTTGGAATTAAGGGGAAAACTACGGGATCTGGCATCAGTACCGCTGCGATATTAAAGAACTTTGAATATTATATCGATGTATCGATGAAAAGGCTCCTTCCTATTGAATAATATTAAACACAACAGCACAACAGCACGTGTTAAAAAGAGATCGATAACTTGATTGGATGTTGGTAATCGAACGACATTGACAAAGTGTATAATATGAACGCATTTTAATAATTAAAATTACTAGTCGAGTGTGAATCTAAAAACCGATGTACCGAATCGTTAGAGGATACGCTTTCGTAAATATTAAAAAAAAAAAAATATTATATTGTCTATGATAAATTGGCAAAGATTCGGAACGATTGGTTTAATAGTGTTTAGTCCTGGTTATCGATATAATGCTTAGTTATTGTAGAGATTTTTTTTGTATGAATGTGTATAATGTTGCAGATGATATTTAAATTAAAACGGTAATTTAAAAAAAAACATAAATATAATATTTAATTGACTACTTTTTAATTATAAATATATGTATAGTGAGGCTTCCTCTTAGAGCTTTATGGATGTGGTTATTAAGTATACGGAAAATTGAACATACTCACTAAAGGAATAAGGTAGATTTTTTTTTGTACCGCGTTATATATTAATATGAAACAGACGCTCGAAATTGTTTCTCCCGTCTTTCCGTGAGTAGATTTACAGGCAGATTGTACTGTAACTTTTTTTTCCATAATAATCTGTCTCAGATAAAGTCAATTGCAAAATTAATTAAATATTTTTTATATAAAATAAATGAAACATAAAAAATCTTGCATTTAAAAATAAGGACAGAGGAAAAAAGGTTCGTTTCATTTTTTAATTTTACTGTAACGTTCTAGTGGTGCTAGCTTGTATGTACACCTTTTAATATCAATGAAATAGCTTATTATTTTAAACTATACCTCGTTCCTAACTTTATAAAAAATCCTGGTGCTTATTCTAAGTTTTATTTGGAATATAACATGCTCAATACGTGTGTGTCTCCTGATCAGCGATCTTTACTTGTAAATTATTTATATCTCTTTGGAAGATTTAATAAAAATAAAATGATCGTAGAAAAACGCGTTCATGCGATATTGTGTTCCCATCGAGAAAACATTATACTATATCGGACATCGATATTCAGTTTATCGATGTCGATACTCGCATATTTCACATCCCTATGTGTAAATGAATTATTTTATCAAATTTATTGCAAACATCTTGAAAAAACTCACCAGAAAAAAGTTTTTCTTTATAAAACTTATCACGTGAGACGTTTCTAGAATTTCGCGTCGTGATTTACGTTCGGTTAATGCTAGCGGTGCCAAATATAAACGGTGCCAATACATACGAGAAAAATAAATAAATATCCTTGTTATGTTTAATATCGATATTCACTTCCTGATTCATACTAGTTAAAATATATCTTGCTCGCTTGAGACAATAACCACTTGGAAATAACAATACGCGTTCCTTCATTATAAGTCACATAACACTTTGAGTATAGTTTTTCCTCTATATAATTTCGCGTTATGCGACATATACGTAAAAAAATTTAGTTACTTTTTTGCCAATATCAGCAGTTTTCATGGCGGTAAAAAGAATTATAATAATATCAATTAGATGAGCGTATAAGTATAATATATAAGTTTCTGGGATGTGTTCATCTCTTGAGCGTTTGTGAGGAACGCGAACCGTTATTGTAATTATGTTGTTTACATGTAAATCTAATATGATATAATGAGTATGTGTATGTCATTGAGTCTGTGTTGTGATCGTGCGATGCGAACTTATCGCTTCCATCACGGATCCGAGTAGCGCGTGACGTGCGCTAGTCATGGAATATTTCATATATCACTGCTATTTTTAATATAAAATAACATCCATCTGTTACATATCATACGACTCTAATTTCATTTCACTACTATATAATTCACCGGTATCATATGCCCGCTATACCAGGTGTTAGGTTACTTGATTACAATATTCATGGACACATTCAGCATATAAAATAATAATGTCAAAACAAATACTAACAAACAACAACAAAGAGAACCTAAGTTAAAGTTTGTTCTAAGACTTTAAGTATTGATACCAACGTAATAAATTAAGTATAATTTTCGTATTTTTCTAAATAATTAGATTTAATATTATACATATATTTTTTTGTTGATTTAGAACGCGAATCATGTGCAGAGTTCCCTCCATAAATATTGGTATTGTCTGAACTTTCACCTGGTACATCGCAGGGGCATATGTTTTAAATTTACTTCATTTTGATAAGCTATGAATTTGTATTAACAGTATATATGTTTTGGAGAAATATTCGTATGCAAACCGCGCACATAGTAAGTATAAAACGAGAATTATAAGACATAGGAAGCTTTAATATATTACTTAATGTTATAGCAGTGACAAAAATTTGAAAAAAAAAATCATTTCACTGCGATATATAAGTTTCCATGGCTAGTAGATGCTGATGGGAGCGGAATACGAGTATAGCGCATTGGACTAGTGTAGTGTAAACGAAAGACTGGCTAATGTAACGAGTTAGGTTTGTATGTGTAACGGAATGCGGTCTTCGTCCCCTGCTTCGACCTTATTTGCAACTCAATTTTCTTGATTTTGTATTAAAAAAAAAAAAAACAAGCAATTTATTAAATGATTCGAGTATCGATAAAATTGTCGATCGTACTGTGTTCGTATCACATAAAATAAATTACTTTCTTCGTTACAAATATATGTACTAATTCGATTAACTAATGAGATATCGATAATTCTTTAAAAAAAAAAGAATTTCATCAGTAGACATCAGATTAAGGGGACGGAGAAAACGCGCACGGGATGGAAGTTTATAGCTAGTGTTACGGCGTGTCGATGTAAATATTCGCTTTTAGTCTAAAAGTATGATTATAAAATTATTAATATAACTAATGTACCTACCATATACTAAAAGATAATATTTAACCTATGTGCGTCACTATACCATGTCGCTTTATTTATTTTGTATTTTTTTATTGTCATTTCTTATAACTAACTTTTTAATTACGATTATTGTCTACAGTTTGATACGTATCGTGTCTATGGTCCAATTAATTAACATTAAAATTTGATAATGGCCACGGACATAAATCGAAAAAATAATGTAATAACATTGTAAAGAAGTATAATCTCGCAGGTTCGTTTGTTTAGTAGACAAAAGGTCCAGCTGCTGCATAGTTTTGATTTTAAATTATCATTGTCATGTAATAGAACACAAGCGAATATGATAAGATAATTCTGCAATTTATGTTCCTAAATATAGTTTTTACTCGTAAATGTTGCTGAGTGAATCGGTTAGGGATAGTTGATTTAGAGCCATATTGAGTTCCTAGCTCACTTTCTTTAAACTTCGGATTTACATTGATATAATATGTATGTGTATTTTTAAATAAGTCCTTTATTCTGAAGTATAACGAAAGACTTAGCGATCATTTTATGATTAATTTAAAAGATAATGTTATGAATAGGAGAATATTTAATGTATTTTTGTTTTTAAATATTATTATTTTCTCCTTGGCAACGTTTAAGAGTCTGCAGTCAGTACACTTTTTCAAACAGAAATACGATTTAAAAACAAATCGTTACGTCTTCGTTAAAATATAATAGAAAGTGGAAAGTTATCTGACGATAATTTCGATTGAGTAAAATTAATTTTGTACTAAACGGCTAGTTTTTTCAAATATATGATCTAGTCTTAATATGTCAAAACATCAAAATTACAGCTTGTGTTCAATAATAAAGTTTTTAACGCCGAGATGAATTGTCTAAAATGATTTCGTTATCGAAATGAACACATTAGCAATGCGGTTGAATTATTTATTAGTTAATTAATTTTTTTAACAATTGTATATAAAGCGGCCGAAAGCGAAACGACTGCGTCCGGTTTACGTTTGTCCAAAGAGGAATGTGTTCAAATTTATGAATGAAATTTGTCAACTTATGTGTTTTATTTTGTTTTCTTGTAATATTTTTTTTTTTGTAATAAGATTGTAATGTAATTATTTATTGGACCCAGAGTTGCATTTCCCGTTGAATTTGTCCTCCGTTATAGACCGTAACCAGATCTATAATTTATCTGTAACGATACTGCGTATGTGTATTTTACCATTTACGATTAAGCTGGATAGCACACAACGCAGTTCGAGCGGCGGCGTCGCGCGTCACGAGTTGCTAATCGCGTATCACGCGTCACACGTTATATGTCACGCGTCACACGTTACATATCACGTGTCAC
>JACEII010000003.1:717433-746425 GCA_014332785.1 Antheraea mylitta
GTCACACGTTATATGTCACGCGTCACACGTTACATATCACGTGTCACACGACCTGTGATTTACATGATCACATCTCGCGATTGAACACGAATTCATTTTATTACCTATTTATGCATTCCGGTGTAAACAATAACATTTAATAAATTTATTTCGATTTTGTAATGTAACGTGTGAGTGGAGTCTAAAATGAAGTGTCGTGCGTCGTCGCGTTGCGCTCAAACTGACGTATAACCCTTTTACAGAAGGTCTGGAGGCCGAGTGATGTTTGCATACTATTCTAAAATGAAAAATGTCAATAAAATTGTATTTTAAAAAGTGTCATTTGTGTTTTTTTTTGTTCCCTGTGTATATAATAGTATTTTATATCTTTAATCGATTTTTATTTTTTAGTATCCTATCAAATCATCACATATTAAGCATTACATTTGAGATTATTTTAACAATTATAACTATTCAAGAGTATCATCCCTATCGTTATATGCCTATAAGCTATTTTTATAAGATAGTTTTAAAGAAAAGATTCAATTGAAAATACAATTTCGCAATGTTTTCACGATTGTATTAGGTTTAAATTAACCTCGGCTTGAGCGATTCTTATATAAAAAAATACAGTGAAAGCATATTGTCATTTTGCACCTGACACCTAGCACCGAAACAAGAGAATTACAATAAGACTTTTTTAAAACGATATCCATGACGTTTTGCACATGGTAATGATGTCATTCCAAACTTGATTGTCTATAACAATAATCAACAACACTAATGAACTTAGAAAACATATATAAATATTTTAGTAAACCATTCTTCGTTATTATTTTTCTCTATAGAATAGCGGAAGTTATAAAAACATGATTTTCTTTGTTTTTCTTTATATTGGATCGGTTATCTTTGTAGGGGTCTAAGTGGCTTTTTATTTCTATTAAAAAGTATTTTTTAAATATAAAAGTAAGTTGACAGAGTCATTTTATTAATAAGGTTATCGAAATCACAATGATTTTAGTGTAGTCCTGTGAAACTGTAAAGGCCTTGCCACTGTAAGCAGTTCGAAAAAAAATATTTTTTCTTAATCAAGGTTTTTTGTTATTTCCGACATCGTATCTCCTAAGTACCGTAGTGTTTTGATCCTTTAAGAAATCGAGTTGCAATTTTTTTTTTTGTACATTGTCCAACTTATTCCTTGCTATTATGCACTTTTATAACTCAATGAATTATCTGAAAATCAAATCTGTATTGAGCGTTCGTCCTTAGAACCGGAGATCACAAAAAAGTTTGTAATCTGTGAAAGTCGAACTACGATCGGCTCGCTCAATAGTAGATTTTCCTACTACTGCTTCGCGAGGCAATAACAACCGTCAGATCGAGTAAATCTTAAAAGTTAATTATCTAAATTCATTCGATTTTATCTAACGAGACATTTTTTCTTAATATCAAAAAATAACATTTTTCCTTCGTATTTATATCACAGCCTTAATCATGTCATATTTATACAACATATCATTTTTTAATCAAATACATTTCCAATGTATACGATTATATTAACTTTCACATTTTTAAATTAGTTTGTTAGAATATTATTATGAATGATTAATTAAATTCTGATAAAAATATTTTAAGTCAATTCATATATGTATGACGTTTGACAAGATTTTCACCTAATGTATAGGGACTAGTAGGCTTTAAAAGCTGACATTCAAGTGCATTAACTTCAGATACCATTCTTCCATACCAGTGGCTCAGAGGCCGTATGTGGCTCTTTAATTGCTTATATGCGTCTCTTCCACGAAGTTTTGAATGCAGAAGTTATCCAATTATTTGCCTTGGTAAGAAACGATTAAAAAGTTTTGATGCATAAGCGCACAGAAAAGAGGCGCAATTTGTAGAAACCAGTAATAGCACGACTAGTCGCTCGCAGAAAAGACATATTGAGCAAAGGAAGGCTCGAGAGGCTAATTTTAATTCAAATTATTTCGATAAGAATGTATCTGCTACGCAAAGCCTAAGTTAAAACAAAAGTCTTTGAATAAATTTAAGTTTTGTATTATATTATATTATAATTGGCACTTTTGGATGATGAATTTCATGATCACTGTCCCATACCACACTTTCATTTGAATGATTTCTTCGCCGAATAATTAAACGCAATGTAAAGAGGGTTCAAACATTAAGTATTTTAACGTCCGAAATGTGTACCCTCGCTACTTCTTTCAGTGCGTAATGAATTTTGGAATCTGTCGAATAGCGGTATATACCTAGTTAAATCGACTCGGCAAAATATCGGCCTCGGGATATTATATAGCGATTACTTAAAATCCGTTTATTTACATTCCTGTTTATCAATTTCCTAGAAAATAGATTTACCTATCAATAAAACTAAAAATTATATATATAATATACGTCCAATTAATTTATTTTAAAATTTCCATTGCTTTTAAGTTCAATTTGATGCATTTACACGAGAATGCTCGTCAGTTAAGTATACATAAAGATGATTAAAAAACTAGTGCAAATAATTAACAACAACAAAGTCATTACTGTATTGGATACGACGTCATGCTTATCAACACGTCTTTATGTATGCAATAAAGGAATATGTTGTAAATAAAATATGAATTTCGCAATGTAATTTTTATTTCAATATTAAAACATGATCAAGGAAAAATGACAGTGTGAGGTTTTTTTCATAACTGTAACTAGACCAAGTAGATGGCGCTGTCAAGATCTATATAATACTAGGGTCTGTCCAAGACTAGGTGGAATAGTTACTTTGGGCTAACGCTAACCCGCAGCAGAAACCCCGAATTTGAAACATTCTTCATTGTTGCTCCGCTCCTATTTGTCTTAGCGTGATGCCTATAGCCTATAGTCTTGTAGTACGGTGAAGCTGTGAAGGCCAGTAAGGCTAATAGCGCGTAGTCAGTTCGAAAAGTCTTCGTCAATAAATGAGCTATTTAACAGTGAAAGGATTTTTCAAATCAGACCAGTAGTTTCTGAGATTAGCGCGTTCAACTATACAAACTCTGCAGCTTTATAATATTTGTATAGATTTTTTTGTTGTTTTATTTCACAGGCGACGGTAACTATTTAATATAAGATGACCTGTTTGCTGGCATTAAAAACAATTGTTCTAAACTTCGTAAGAGGTTTTGGATATGGTTTTTACTATCACTTGGAGATACTCTCTCAAATTAATATATCCAGATTAAATATGGGTCCGACGGACGCTGTCCTGTCTCGATATTAAAAAAATCCTAAGCCAACCGCAGCGCCACCTACCGGACCTAATTGTGAATTGAATGAAAGTGAACACGCAAAAAATCTGTCCAGCTGTTTAGAAGAAATTCAGTGAAATACACATGGACAGAAGATTTATTCATATGAAGATAAATCGATATATAAGTCGTCTATCTCCTAACGGCAACCATTTTTACCTTTTATATGTTATCAAAACATAATGGCACATCTGTGAATGTATTTTGACCAATCCTTAGACATGTTGGTTACTTTGGAAATTTGACTTGACCTTGATGAACCTTATGTATGCAAAGGGCAAAAAAATATTCACAATCTTTATAAGACCGCATTAGTAAGTTTATTGTACTAATGAGAGAAAAACTTAGTGTGAAATAAAACAAAATGTAGATACGTTAAACATAAATTTATATAGAAGCTTACAACTCGAGAGTCATGGAATTCTGTAACACTTTTATACACATTTTGTTTGATATTAAAATATAAGTACTTATTTATATACGAATACGACTTCATTATGTCTTTGGTAACTATGTTGATTTTAAAGTATTTCTCAGTTTTATTTACAAAACCTTTACTAATAAAAATGATTATTATCTATATAATTTAAATAATTCATTATAAACTACAGCATATTTCTTAAAATTATCATATATTAATTCTTCCTAATACCGTAATACAAAACATATCGATATGTCTCTAAGTTATCATATCTTTATATAAAAACGGACAAACAAACCTAAATGTTTGTATTAATACGATAAACATAAGAGGACAAGCATTAACGACATAACTATAGCAATAGTTATAGCTTCACGTTAATGTTGTGCGGGTAAACCGAAAATATAGACAACAAAGATCATATTTTGTTAAATCAATTTATATAGCATTTAGTTCATCTAGTCATTAGCCGTTCATAAAATGTAAAGTTTTTTATAAATCTTCATCCTCATAGACTTAAAGTAAAAAAAAACTTTTCAACAGTATAAGTTGGACTTCCTTCACGGTGAATAAAAACTGATAATCTTTAAAAAATAAAAGATCTCATATGAGCGTCTAAATTTGTGGTTGGCTCATTTCGAAAATCAACGATTGAATTATTTTTAATGTTATCCCTTCAATAAAATTTAATTCTTGATGTCTTCATTTTCTTCATAGATAATTACAAAACTGTTAAATACACACCTCAACAGACAAGACTCACAGTAATAACATATAGAAAATTCAACATGTATTACTGTCAATCTCACCCCTATTACACGGACTCAGTGGAGCGAATAATAATAATGTATTTAAAACTGACACATTCATTGACCTGAAATAGTAAAAATATGAGTAATAATACATAAAAAGTTAGCTAAGCGTATGCGCCACTGTTCCACATATTTATTTATCGGCAACAGCCTAGTTTATTTGATTTGTCTATCAATGGCGTGAGGTTATGTAACGGCAGAAAATAATAAATACGAAATGCTGTGACATGATTTTACATACTGGTCTATACGAGTACATTTTTATTATCTCACCTGCTCTCTTGTTTTACTATGAATATTTTATTGTGCCTTATGTAATAATTGCTTACATTTACTAGACATTTCTCGAATCGCGTTACCTTTGGCAACAACGACATTCGTTGTGTTTTATGAGAGCTTTTGACGGGTTTGGAGACCCTTATTTTAAGCTTCAGTTTTTTTACTATGAATTATGTAAAATCGGTGGCATTTCATATAATATGGTTCATTTACTATCCACAAGTGAAATGGATCATAAATAATATGCAGAAATATAAATTTTGAGCTGTCAAAAAACTCCCGACGCAAAGTTCTAACAATGGAACCACCATTTTGTTAGAACGGTGTTTGAAAATTACTAGTATCGTGTGAAATTTGAAGAACTCGAATTTCAGTGACCATATTTTTTATAAAACGTGAAAATGCCTAACCATTTATATGTCTTTATTAACAGATCATAGCTATTATAATTTAATTTACCATGTGTATTTGGTATAAGTACTACATTGTGGCCGATCCTCTCTAATTTCTAACTACATAAACTTCAATTCTGAAGTAGTAGTGAATTGAGTAAGAATTAGTTTCATAATCTATAACGATAGGACACCGTTCTCGGCCTAAGTTCTGCTACCTGCTTTTCTTCTTGATCGGGAACGTAGTAATGTAGCTCGTAGGCCGGCGATAATTCCACTGTCAGTTTATCGCAGTTTGGATCACAGGGTTTTACGATTGAGAAATTCGGTTTGGTTGCTGTTCCCGGGTTCTCATAAAACCGATTCGTGAAAGTTTTGGACGGAGGCAAAACGTTTCCATTAACTTGGTATTTCCGATTATCAATGTTTTTATTAAACAGTATTGGGAAATCGACTTTATATTTCTCACTGTTCTGATTGAAATCATTAACCAATTTATTCAATACGTTCTTGCGATACTGCAGTTGGTAATCATAGTCGCGGTCTATAATCGGTTTAACTCTGTTCACCCTTAGTCTCGCTATCTCATCTAAAGTGCTGCCACGTATTGGCGATTCTGTTAATGCGACATATTCTACATTTTTATCGTCATCATCTTTAGCAGCTGCGTTGATAAAATCTCTGTAATGCTTGATTACATAGGATGCTCTGTTGAAATTACCATCGTTAGTATCAAATCCGTTGTGCGAGCTTGTCACTTCTGGTATTTCTGTTAAATAAAGATGTTTGTTTAGATTTATATGTTCGTGTCTATTTAAAGGGAATTCTATAGGCTTAACTTTTTTGTCAAACTCTTCCTTATCTTCATATGTCGCTATAGTTGGCGAGGCACCGTAAAAACTTCCAGTAGTAGGTTTCGTATTTTCTTTAACATCATATAAGTTGATTTTCTTTTGAAAATCATTATCATAATCATATATTTTTGAGGTGACTCGTGGTGGGAAGTATTCAACAGTTGGCTTTCTCTCTGGTAAACGCAAAGGTTTCGTTAGGCTCGGCGTCGGTGAAGTAACCGTTGTTTCTGTTGTTGCAGGAATTGTAAATTTCTTTATGTCAATTTTAGATAATGTCAAATAATCAGCATCATATTCGTCTGTTGTGTCGTAATATTCGGCTATATTGAACAATTTCTGTGGTGGTGTTTGTGTTGTTAGCGGGTCACGTTCTTCTGACTTAAAAATATTTTCTTTTATGACTTTAGTAGTCTCTTTCTCGACAGGTGTAGTTTGTGTACTTTCAGATATAACAGAAGAAATTATCGGAGATACGGTTGTCGTGGGAACTTCTGAATTATCTGTAGAATTCACTGTAAATAAAGCGACCACTTTTATAGTAGTAACAGTTTCTCCTGAACTTCTATTCTCCTCGTAATCACTATACACTGTATCTCCATGTTTGTTTACTCTCTTCTTCTTTGACTTTCTTACTTCAGCTATCTTTTCTAATCTCTCTCTTAAATCAGGTAAACCTGTTTTACTGTCTCTGTCAGTATAACTGCCGAGTTCTGTTTCAGTTTTATTTTTCAGAACTTGGGTCAATGACTTTGAAGAGTTTTTCGGTTTAAAGACAATCCCTAAAGAACTGATACTCACATTTCTCCAACTATTGTCATCTGGGTCTCTTAGGAAAGGTTTAGCTGGTTGAACCTCAATTCGCTTCATTGGTTTATAATTAGGACTCACTACATATAAATCCATGTTTTTCCCTTGCTCGTGACTTATTGGCTGAACACTGAGTGTATCTTCGGATAGCCTTTCTTTACTTACTTCAGATGATTGTTTATTAATTGTACTATTTCTATTCACATCAAATGTTTTGATAAATTTACTGTCATCTCGATCGTCGCGGCTACGTTTAATGTTTTCTATTTTGTCTTTAATCATTTCTTCTTTTAATAATTCCTCTTTAATCGCATCTTCTGACTGGAATAAATAAAGGTATAAAATTAAATAAACTTATGATTTATATATTTAATATCACAAAATAAAAATGTTTTTAACACTTACCAGTTGGCTTTGGGTACCGATAACGCTTATATTTTTATGTTCTAATTTATCATTTTCTCCTAAATCCATCGATTCGTACATGATGCCGAATGTTTCTTCATTATTTTCATGTACCGTTGTGCTCGGTGTTGTAGCTTTACCTGAATAATCTAGGAAACCAGCTCGCATTGAAGACACCGTTCCAAACCTTGTCTGAGGTATTTCATCAGGTGACATTGATGAGGTTAAAGCTAGTTCATTTTCTGTGGGCTGTTGTATTGAACTTATTGCAGATTGATTGTATAATAGTCGATTATTGATATTCATTTTATTACCTCCTAGTTCACCTGAGGATAACAAAGAAGTGATACTAAATGATTTATCAAAAATATAACGAGTCTGAGATGTTTCGGCTCTAGTCATTTCAGTTTCATAGTTCGTCATAGGTGTGACATCTTCAGTCGTAGTGGAATGATTTCTGTCTATAACTGTATAATTCTTCCATGACAATGCATTGCTTCCCGGGGTATCCAATTTAGTTGAAATAAGCGTTTCTGCTGAAGTTGAATTTGTATCTACAGAAAAAGGGTATGTTGCATCAGAATTATTTATATCTACTTGCGCAATAGAAGATATTTCACTTTCATTTAGTGTACTTTCTGAGTTTGTGCTCATTTCTTTAGTAGCTTCAGGTGTTGGATCTAAGGATAAGTTTGCAAGAATTTTCGTAGCAATCTCTTCATCAGATGCTCTGTTATTGTCATCTGAATATTTTCCGGTGTACATTATTTGAGAGGTTGTAGAATCTTTAGTTAATCTCTGGTCTTCTTTATCTAACTGAACATCATGAGATGTGTGTTCAAAGTCTTTTAAAAATTGAGTATTATCTGATTTGTTAATATGCAACTTTAGTGGTGTAGACGTAACTTGTAATTCAGGACTTTGAGTATTTTTCCTAGAAACATCTTTGTCTATAATATGCGTAATAACTTTTGAATTCGAGGAACTTGAATGAAACGGTGTTTCTGTGATTTCTAAATTCGTTTGTTTTACTGCTACTGATGTAATTTTATAAAAAGTCGTTTCGGTGAGTTTATCTTCATCAGCGAATCTTGAAGTTTCTTTAGAACTGAGATCACTGTTAGAGCTTGAACCAGGCTTAGTCATATTATTAATTTCTTTTTTATTTTCTTCATTTTCCACTGTTATCTTTGGAATTTCTGTTGCGTCATTATTAACGGTTTCTGTTGATATTTTTATATTTTCATTAAAACTGGCTGTGGTCATAAATAAAGTTTCATTATTATTTAGTCTTTTTGATTTTTTTATATCATATATTTTCGCATTTTGTGATCTTGTGTTTGTATTTCTCACAGAAGTATTAACTTCAGAATTATCTTGGATATTTTCTGTTGCTGCTAATTTTTCTGCAGTTTGATCTGTTTTTGTTTCAAATATTTTAATATCGTTGGGTCTTTTCAAGTCAGTTTTTACTTCGAGTAGTGTGCTTTCTTCTGCGATGAGATCGATCGGTGTTTGAAATTCTTTTTGTTCCGATGTTCGTCGAATCGAGAGTCCGTTTATAGGCGATTCCAGAAAAAGAATAATAATTGCGACAGATATGGCGAATGATCTGAAAAATGGAAAATAATAATAAGTAATTTTTGAAGCATTTAAAAAGATCTTATGTTTTCTTTTACAAATGAAACATACGTTTATATTACTTTTAAAAATAAAATTAACTTCTCTGCATGTTATATAAATTTATAATACGTTTATATAATAAATAATTATGTTTGGATACTTGAAACAATCGTAACGCGACGACAATCAGAGAGACAATGGGCATAATATCAAACAAATTCACATACATTTAGTTTATTATATAATTTTCTTCGTTTTATTTTCATAATAATTTCATTAAACGATTGTCTCATTCGCTTCTTGAAATGAGAATTGAAAAATTCTATTACGCTGCTGAGTAGATTTAACATTCACATTTAGAATATCATTATATCTGTTCAGTTAGAGTTGTTTACTGTAATATTAGTTACATGTTATTCTAAACCATTCGCAATAATTTCGCTTTTAAAATGAATTCCTGATAACTCTAATATATATAAAAATTGCAATGTTCTACCACTCAGATTGTTATTAATAAAAACCAATGTACTGTTAATAGTCGATCTCGAATATACATTATTAATACGTTCAAAAACAAATCATCGTTATATTATATGAAAAAAACTACATGAGAAATATATGTCATTTTTATTTTGATTTTATAGGTAAAGGATAAAATGTTGCTATTAATCACTAGTAGCAACGATTTGCATTAGAAAAATAGTAGTCCAGTGAAGCTGTAAAGGCCTTGCAAGGCCAATAGCGTAGTCAGTTCGAAGAAAAAGAAAAAGAAAGGATTAGAAAAAAGTAGATATGTGCCACCATTAAAACCTGAACACGTTTTGTGGAAAGATGTCTAGATTTAAGGTACTAAATACAAGTAAGTATACATAAACTACTTCTTTCTTATTCATGAAGAAATATTTTACAAAAAGAATTCAGTATAATTTTATAATACTTTTGTATTACAAAAATGTGTAATAAACCTTGAGAGTTCAGGAAAGTTGCGTGGCGCACCGAAGTCAATGAAATTCGTTCCAGAAATGAAATGGTACAAATAAATAATAACACATTACATTAATATATTATGTGTTTGGAATTTTCTCATGTCGCAATGATAACGTATGAACGTAATGGTCGAACGATTGCCGCAGGATTCATTAACGATTCGTTCGCACGCATTACTAATATTTTTACTTTTCATACAGATACTGACCGAAATTATAACTCTACGTAATTTAATTTTAAAACTGCATACTCACAACTGTTTACATTGTTCATTAAATTTTAAAAATAGATTTAAAGCATTACATTGACGTGGTAGAGATTTCCACTTGATTAAGTGTGCTTTAGGAGGGTAAACTTGACAGCATAATAGAGCGTCATGCCGTTTGCCGTGACGGCATATGCGTCGATTTTAATAAAGTGCGAATAAACTAAAGTATTAAACCATCTTCATAATTACATTTATTATTTAATATATTCATACATACTTAACAACGTGTTGGTTAGAGTAACAATATAATTGTAATTTATAAACATTAACGAATGCTTAAAACAGATTGTAAAAATCAATAAAATTTGATGATATTTAACATAATACATTTTAGTTAATAAAATAATAGATTAAGTGAAATGTTTGAACATGAATGCACCTAAGACATATATACCTAAACGTCAGAAATATCTAGTTTTATTGTAGCACGATAAATCAACAAAACTATATTTGATAGTAAGCAAAGTGCAATTCTAATATAATGGTTACTGTCGAGAGGTCTATAACCAATCGACAGTCGACCAATTTTTTTTTCGAACTGACTACGCTATGACCTAGCAAGGTCTTAACAGCTTCACCGAACTACAAGGCAGTCGACCAAGCGTTTGATAACATTCTCATATTTTAAATAATAATGTAGGATAGAATAGTAAACACGCTAAACCTAGACCGAGACTAGTTCTCAAGTGCATCTACTGCAACATATCTATAGGTAGTTATCGAGAAATTTTAATTTTAAAATAAGGTGGATAATTAGACGGGTCTAGTAAAAGTCGAAAGCTCCGACGTATAGGCAAGGATCTGCACCTATGTTATCCACTGACAGAATTGGTCTACCGTCAGGACGAGCGACGTGTCACGTTGAACACACGTGGTGTGTTAAACAATCTTACACTGGAAATAACCAGTTGTTTATCACCCGAATTACATAAATATGTATCGTATTATGATTATATGCAAACTCTCTCTCTCTATTTAACATCTCTATATTTGATGATTACATAACTTATAGTGATACCGCCCACGAGATAATTAACTACCAAGTCATCTAGAAACGTCCAAATGTTATGTGCATATTATACTAGCTGACCCGCGTTGTTATGGCTCAGTTATTATAGAATTAAAATTATGATAAACTATTTATTAACAAAACTAGCCGCCATCTATAAAAGTCAGTCCTACAATTTTCTGTTAACAAACTAATTTAGAGCGCCATCTGATCGAGACGTAATTTAATTGACATTGACAATCATTTAATTTGTAATTATATAATGAAATATTGAGGCCATTAATCAAAATAGAAATTCTCTCAAGTTGGACCAATTTATACGTAAATGCCAATTTTCATGAAAATCGGTTGCGTAGTTTAGGAATTCATGGTGGACAAACATTATGATACTGGATCTTTTATATAAAAAAGATATGTTATATCTGTGCACCTACGTATGTTTTCAACACTTTTTTGGCTTCTCATAATATATGTGATACTAGAGGTGCCTACGTCTTCGTCTGCGTTTGTAAACCTCTATAAATGATGATAATGTTGGAATGCTACTACTATGCCTCCGAGATAAAGCTTCGGCTACCTGTCGCGCTAAATACTAACTTCAAAATGAATTGTGATAAAGGACGCAAAGAAACGCGGATCTATGTTATTCTAGTGAATTAATTATAGTTTGCGTTCTTAAGTTTGATCCGTGTACCTAACAAGGACGGCGAATCTTCACATAAAAAAACGATGGCTAAATCGATGCGAATCGTCAACTATGGAATCGAGATCTGTAGAATCGATTATTCAAAAATCGATCTCTTAATTTATTTTTTTGAGCTTATTCTTATAAATTATTGTATAGTTTTATTTTTATCTAGATAGAAAAAAAACGTATACATTTATACGAAAAAATCGAAATACATATATATGAATACCAATATAGTGTCAAAAATAGATTCGATGCTTAAAAATCGATTAATCAACCTCACATATCATGAGATCCCTAGTGTGTAAATCCCTGCGCTCAGTTATCCTTCTACGTCTATCGTCACGTAGCCCTGTAGTTCCTAATGCTTGATAAGGTGTTCCCACACCTGCATCTACTGTGACCATAGACAAAATAGTATATAGAATAGTAATAGCCCTCAGATGGCAGAACCTGATCAAACTTACTTGACACAATCTTTATATTTTGACTAATTCACGCTATATGTTTATAAATTACTAGACTCTAAATTTTAGCGTGATAAATAGCCTATAACCTTTCTCGATAAACGAGCTATGTAACACTGAAATATTTTTTTTAATTGGACCGGTAGTTCCTGAGATTTCCCCCCTACAACGTCACAAACTCACAAACTTTACATCTTTATAATATTAGTATAGATAACCTAGGTGCTATTGAAATACATGAAGTTTCATGAAAAACCGTTCAGTGATTTTCAAGTAGTAGGTAACAAACGTTCCTGTAACTATGACAAATTCTCGTTTACATTATATGAAATCTTTCTTTTTTTTTTATTTTAGCTCGGCAAAGTGACTGCACTATGCCTGATGGGAAGTACAGTACAATCCAAAAATAATAGCGACCACCGATTGACACACTGTCCATCGCCGGTTGCCACTATCATGCCGGCCTGTAATAAGCTGGATATGCACAGGCTGATCCCGAAACGCGACCCGTAGAAGCGAATCACTATTACGAGCTTTTTCGCCATATACATGGTGGTTGCGACCCAGTCAGGCTGTAAAATCTTACCACCCCGCTTGCGCCATTGCCTCGTTCGTTATTCAGCAGGGTGCACCACGTGCAGGTGAGGTTGGCTTGGGTGTCTCAAGTCTTATAATGTTATTCGACACCCCTTACACCCCTCAATTTATATCTTTCTCACTTGTTCAAAACTATTTTTATCGTCTCTAAATCGTTTACTTGTTTGGTTTGGTTTTTAATGGAAATTTTTGAAAAAATTATAATTGACTTATAATCTATGGTATTTATATCGGTTTCGCCTACTGTGCCGATTGAGCCAAGCGACCCGTGCCTGAATGCCGGTGTTGCCGCTCGTTACCGGTCATCATCTCTCGCAAAGTTCAAACGTAATAGTTATAAACTTTTTCCCATCGCATCTCGTATCCGGTTACTTTCGTTTTCTACTTAATCTCGTTGCGATCTATACGTTCATTTTTGCCACATAAATATTAAGAATTTTAGCGTGTTTCCTTTAAATACCATAAACACTCGTTTCTATGACTATTTGGAGACCGCATCTTGGAAACTACTTTTTATTTGTCTATGTAAATTATGCCTTATTGTGGTATGACAATTGGATATCTGCAGAAAATTCAAGACAGAAGTAACGAAAAGCTTTTTGTTTACTATGGCACTGAATAAAAAATCAAGTGAAAACATCAAATAAGCAAATTACAATCTTAAAAATCATGGCGATAACCTATATCGTCATCCACTTACGGTAACAATCATCGTACAGGAATGCCGTAAAACTAATTTAAAAAATGTAAATGAATTTTGATTCGAAATTTTTTAGCACCAACTTTAATATTTAAAACGAATAGAAAGTATATTCAAATGAATAATGTAATACATCTATTAATTACCTTATAATATTACATAATACAAAAACATATATGATTAAAACAAATTCCTCTGCCCCCGTCGGTCTGTTCGCGATAAACTCAAAAACAACTAAACGAATTTTCACAAGGTTTTCACCTACAGTACATAAAATGATTTATGGGAAAGATTTAGATTTCTAATTTGTCAAGGTTTTTTTTTTATTTTCAGAGCGTGATAACGTCCGCCTGGCAGACTGGTATTTTATTAATTTACAGACATTTTCGAATAGAATGGTAAGGAGCCAATGGCGGATTTGCGCTAAGGCCCAAGGGCCCGGACCTAGGACGGCCAGATATTAGGAGCGGCCAATCGTGGCAAAAAATTCACTGACAAGAGGTGGCTGATACTACAGATACAGATTTTTTTTTTTCTCGAACTACTACTACACTATTGACCCAGGAATGTCTTAACAGCTTCACCGGACTACAAGTTTCAGAGTGTTTTCATGAACAGAAACTTTGTACTCGTATCAATATCAAAAATAACGAATTTCTTTTATAATACAAGTGTTATTAAAGTAGTCTTAACTTTGTTGTCGTATAAAAAGAAATCGTTTATCATCGCCCAACCCACCTTCCGTGCATAAATAAAAGGAAATAAAACATTAATTTGTTATATTGACCTACAAATTTCGGATTAACCTCTCTTTTAAACAAATCATATTTATCTAGTGTTATTCACGTTCTTCTGAGAACATTCTCCTAACGTACGTTAAAATTCAAAATGTATTCTTTTTGTCCTCTTTATATGCCGAGTGAAATTTATATAAGTGAAAATTGCATGAAAAAATAATACTTCAGAAATATGTCAATATCATGAGGTCTCCAAGTAATCTCGGCCTAGTTTGAAGGCCATTGCAAAAAAATGTAAAATTTAAATATAAATGCAATAAGTTCTGAATTGGTTTAACTTATCATAGAGTAAATAGACATTATTGTGGGTTGGGAAATAAATAAACTGTCGACATATCAAAATATTACCTATTTTCGCACGTACTGACATACCTTTCCGCGCGGAGCTCGGATATGCGATTTGTAATAAAATACAGTCAAAGTGATAGTCTGTGTGGTATATTTGGAGAGTTTAAAATAAACATGGAAATAAATAACAATTTAGAAAAATTATTATAATATACTATGTATCTGTTACGGTAACCTATAGGTTTATTTATACTAATATGATAGAGGGTTTGTTTGTGTGGTTGAACGCGCTAATCTCAGGAACTTTTGGTCTGATTTGATAAATTCTTTCAGTGTGAGATAGCTCATTTATGAAGGTTATACTACTATACTAACTGTTCCACGCAGACGAAGTCACGGGCAGATATTAGTTACTAATAATAGTTTTATGTAACATTATCATAATATAATTTATTTAAAATGTCGCATTTCTGTAGGTAAATTATGTAATTATTATTCCATATTATGACATTTGAAAATTTTACGCAACTTTAATAAAATTTTCGTTTTGTCTAAATTTCTGCAAATTAAAATGTCTACTGTTTGGTCGACGAAATATTAACCGCTACTTAGAGTACTTTGCAAAATATCATCATGCCATTAAAATATTTTAAAATAACTGATAATAAAAAATAAATAAATTTGCAAGTATTTATACAATTTGACAATACTTTCAATTAATTAAAGTGCACTTTACATTACTCTGGTTGCAATTTTAAAAAGCGTATAAAAACTTATTAATTATAATCACTGCCTGTACCAAGTTAAATTTTGAAGGCGTTATTCGGAGCCAGCACATGAGTGGTACTACCACACGCAACTGTAATAGACCAGTCGGTGTTTAATGACGCGTGCAGTACACAACACAACCCACCTGCAAACGTTGCGCGGCGACATGTTGCGCGATTGTTGCGACACCGTTGTGCCACTGACGTACTCGCACGACCACATACAACGGCTGTTATCCGATTACTGACCGTAACAATGGTCTGTTCGTAGCCACGTGAAAGCTCGTAAGCAAAATGGTTAAAGTCAAAAGTCTATAAAAATGTGTTGTCTAAAGGTGTTCGAAAACGATGTTTTATTGAATTGAAACCCTGAGATACCACTTATGTCCAAAAAACGTCGAAACTCTGTAACCAGTACGAATATACAATCCAATTATCGATAAGAACCGGCAGGAAACACGATCTGGTTCATCTTTTTATTTTACTAGCGGGCTCGGCAGTCGTTATCTCGCCCTGATAATTTAAAAAATCCGTGACAAATTACACTCCTTTCTCATGCATCACTTTATGTACTGGTGAAAACGGCATGAAAATCCGTTCAGTAGTTTTTTGAGTTTATCGTGAACAGACAGACAGACAGACAGAGAAACGTGGCAGAGGACTTTGTTATTTTATATCAAATATTTTTATAACAATGTATTGTAGTTATAATCGCTTTTTGGGAATGTGTATATATCCAAACCTCGCCATTGTTCACATTAATCCACCATCTAATAGCCTTTCGATATTAAAACGTTCTTGAAATGGTACTTGATCTCACTGTCTGGCAAACGGCTAATATGCTTACCAATATATTAAAAGAACTGTTACTGTTCCAACTGAGCAACAAATATGGTAGGATCAACTCGTGATTGATTCTTAAAATCTTATGTCTTCAAAGCATCCCAGTTTGCAGCTACCAGACACATTGCGGTAAACCTGTCACTCTCGTCTGTATTACCATGTTTCGGGATTAGTCAAGTTATATTCATCTTACGTGAAGTTAGCATGACAGCCACGACTGTCAATAGAGTATAGATCTCTCAGGAGTCACCGTTTTTTTTTCTGCATTGCATTTATCGTCAGGAATGGAACTATCATTTTGTAATGTCATCAAGCTTTTTCTCTTTTCATAATTTCATACGATGTTAAAAAAAATGTTTACAGATATTTTTATGCCGCTCGTATCCGACTTATACTATCATATTATACAAGTCAAAATAAAACTTTTTATATTTTATTAATATTATTTTGCAACAGTTGACGACATACTCATTTCATTCATTTATTCTGCGTTGTTAGAAAGTTAGATCGTATGATAACATATAGATCTAACTGGTATGTTTAATGATAATTTAATGTATTTATAAATGTATTTATTGGTGTTGTGCATCATATCACCTGAATAGTGATATAATACAAAGCTGATGATGGATATTTACAACGATTTTTGTATATTTCACACTACACTTAGCTTATAATATACATGTAAATCATACGATTTGACAAGTCTAGAACACGTTTTGCACATAAATTGTTTGACGATTCGGCCTAAACACAGAGAACCGTCACATCATAGAAATACGGAAAATTTTTGAAAAGGAACTTGTCCAATTCTCACCGTGTGTTGCCAAACCTTGGCTCTTCCTCCCATTGAGCAATAATAAAGGTTTACAAGCGCGAAGGATGTCTTCTCTCTGCACCGCCTAACTGACTGTTTCCTCGATTTCGGGAGTTCTGCCTTCCGTTCAGTTTCACGTGAGTAATAATGAAGTTGTTTATGCAAATCAGAACGTGATGAAATATGAATAACAATTATGAAGATCAAAACTCGTTTCTGACAACAATTTATAGTAAACGAAACATAATTTTAACAAACCTACTTAATTAACTTCACAACTTAACTAAAATTTGACATTTTAAATGTATTTTAATCTTTAAATGATCGTTAAAAAATTCAAATCTAATTGATTACAAATGAAAGCATCACTCTGATATTAATAAATTAATCCGGTAAAGTATCGAATTAGAATTTTTAATTAATTAAATCAATTATTTCGCTTACGTGAGTATCGTAACCAGAATAACGCTTTTTATCTTGTATTATCTCTCTATATCTTTGTCATTATGTAAGTGTCACACATTTTTTTCTGTATTTCACATATTATTAGCAGCAAACACGTTGTACGTGTACCTATTACCTGTTATTTATTAAACACTAAGCAATGTATTACCTAATAACTTTTCCCGCAACTCTGCCTGTCTTTGGGTGTTTTCAGGATGATAGTAGCCTTTCTAATTTTCCAGATCCCAGAATAGTTCTATGCTAAGTTTATTGTGGCCGGTTTGAATATAAATGAACGGTCAAGATTGTTAGGCCCGTTAAATACTTTGCAACTACTTGAAAAAGACGCATTGTGTTTACCTAATGTCCATATTTATACATAGGTACAATTATCAGTCACGAACGTTCTTTTTAGAAATTGTAGAATCTGAAGAATTTCACATTGAGTAAACGCGTGTGATACTATTGTTGTATAGCTCGTTCGTTGTCATTTACGAAATATACGACCATCTACTGAATTTTCACTGTGGTTAATTATATATTTTAATGAAACATACGTTATAGGTCGATAAGCACTAAATTAACTCGTTAACTTAATCTTAATGTTATGTTGGATACGTTTTAACAAAATACGATTTCCAGAGTCACGGGGTTCCTTTGTGTATAACAATTCGTTAAATGTTACTCTAGATTACTCTAGATACTTTAGATTTTTTTGATAAATTAATAATGAAATATGAATTTATAAATACTTACAAGGTTCTAGATCACACGTAGAAAATTTGATATAAATCAACGGTAAGAAGTTTCCAAAAGAAAATTGACATGGGCCCCTTAGAGTTGGCTACTACACTGATAGGTTACTAGAAACTATACGTGAAGCAAACACGGAACGTGTATTTTATTTAGTAGGGTTCAAGTGTAAACATACTTTTTCTTTCCTATGTGTCAACCTGTTTAGTTTCTTATGATGGACAGATATGAATAATGCTGTAAAATCATACAAACTATAAAATACTATAAAAAAAATAGAAATTTCTATACTCTAGAAACGAGTTATTGGTAGACCTCACCGAATGATGGACATCGAGACTACGGAAAAGGTACGCGCATCAATAAACATGCACTAAGCTCGGAAATTTTGGCACTGTCCGAATTCCTCACCATGCAATAATATACATAAGTATACCTGTGACGTTCCGGCTTTCTTATATATTTTTAAAACTTCCACCTGTTTGCAAAAGACCTTATAATTTAGGCATATAAATTAATGCCGGCAACTTTTGCTGTCAATAAACTGCACTCATGCATGGAGAATCTGTGGAATAATAAATACTTCATTCCTCTTGTAATATTCGTTGTATATTCATGTTTAAGTACTCGTACTTTCTGTTCTTGCTATATAAGTAAATAAATAATTAATAAACATAACGAAAATATCTACAAAGAAACGTTATTATCAAGAATACGAAAACGAATGGGAAAAATAATACATAAAATGAATGAATAAAAAATACAAATAACCTTAAGAGAACCTTGAACTTCACCTTCAATACAATCATTATTTGTCTTTTACTCAATGTAATTCACAATTCCAACGAGCGCAACGATGTCAGTTCTCTTTTCATTACGTTATTTTTTCGTCATAAAAGTAAATTAAAAAATTAAGTTATTCTATTTAAAATTTGTAGCGACTTTTTAACATTTGTTTTAGTTACCTGTACGACTAATAGTCTGTTGTTTTAGTTTAACAACAACACTGGGTACATTGTCTCTACTCTTAGTATATAGTATCTTATCTATGGTCTCTACGGTCTGTCATAACTCAACTGTTTCTCAAAACTTCAAATTTAAATAAACGTCAAGATACTTTACGTTTTATTTGAAAAAATAGTCCTTCGCTATTTAGCGTCCTTAGTTACTTTTGTTTTACTTGTGGTAATAATGTCCGAATTTAAAACTCCTATCAAGAGAACACGAACGGTAGATGATAGTGATAGAATAACAATACCACCGTCACCTTTTTTAAATCGTCTCGGATATGGCACAGGTAAATAAATTTAAATCTTTTACTAATACAATTCGTTACCTATTTTATATAACTAAATACATATATGACTGTTAAAAGGTGTATCAGTGATGCAGTTAGTGAGATCGCCTCGCGCAGGACAAATACGTTCACCATGGGCTTTGAAAATGCTCAACAAACGAGTGAAAACTAATAAAATCTACTCAGAACGCATTCAAGCAGAAGCAGATTTACTCAAACGCATGTCACACCCAAATATAGTCGGTTTTCGAGCGTTTAGTAAGACAAGGATTTTGTATTTGGGTATGGAGGCCTGCGATTTGTCACTGGGAGACATGATCGAGAAAAGGGTTGAAGATACTTCAGAGCCCTTCAGTCCAAGACAAATATTAAAGGTAAAAATACATTGATTTATTTGTTCTTTATCTATTATAATATGACATATCACAAATTCATAGAAATTTGAAAATATGATGATAATTTTTGTATTTACCGAGTTATCAATACTATTTGGTGTCTTAAAACAACTTGAACTATATAACATGGCCTAATTTCTCTGCATTAATTGGAAAGTGCTATAAGAGAAATAATAAGAGGAAGAATTTAAATTGTCTTCAGGTGGCAGCAGATATAGCGAGTGCTCTTGATTACCTTCATACAAAGATGCAGATACTCCATGGTGACATGAAGTCATATAATATTTTGATCAACGGTGACTTTGTTATCTGCAAGCTCTGTGATTTCGGAGTGACACTGCCTCTTGATGAGAAAGGAGTGTTTGATGAGCAAAATGCTGAGAAAACAGTTTACTATGGTAATGTTGAACTAAGATTTTTAAATTCACAAATTTGGTGATCATAATTTTTAAAACTAGCAGTTGATACATTTGACATCTGTTGTGGTAGTGTGTTTGGACATTTTCTTGGAAATCTTACAAAAAATGGCAGATTTCAATCAAGAAAATGATTTATCATAGCCCTAACCTCGTATGTAACAGTGAAATTGAAATCTATTGTAACATACAACGTGGTGTATTACTATATATGTGTATATTAGAACATATATTTTTAGGTACAGAAGCTTGGAGTGCTCCAGAAGTAATTAATGGAGGTAAGATCACTTGCAGAACAGATATCTGGGCGCTGGGACTTACCCTGTGGGAGATGATGGCTCTGATGCCTCCGCACTCACAAATTGAAGATAATACAATGGATGAGAGTGTTGTTTGTTTGGATGATACTCAAGAAAGTATGGATTATTTTTTAGATAGATATGGTAAGTTTGGGAATAAAATATATAACAATATTATCAATAAAAAAATAGTACAATCAATATGTACATTTGTTTAATTTTAGTATATTTTTATTTTGTATGAATCTATCTCAGTCAGCCTCTGTCTGCAACTTTGTTAGTGTATAATGGTTATTTTGAGCTAAAACAGTGGGAGCTCTCAAGAAGAAAAACACCAATTTTGAAACATTTTCCACTGGTATTTTGCTCCTATTGGTCTCCTCGATAAATTAGCTATATAACACTGAAATAATTTTTCAAATTGGACTAGTTCCTGAGATTATCACCTACAACATCACAAACTCATAATGTCACAAACTTTACAAATTTTACCTCTTTATTATATTAGTATAGAGTTCAGAATAAGTTGAAAAAATTATTGTATTTATAATGAATAAGATGAGTTTTTAATATTAAACTGTGTAAAATTACACTACAAATTGCCAAGCAAAGTAGTTGATTTAAACAAAATATCCATGATTGATAGTCATATCTTGTTTAAAAAGAGTTATCATTTTGTCTGTATAAAATTCCTGGTTTGTATTGTACAATTCCAATCCTCGCTTAAGGATGTAGAATATGTATATATATTTAATACGTCCTGATCCCCTGTACAATAATTTGCAAGGTTGTATATATAGATTATTTATGTATTATATTGTATGCATTGTATGTTATATATAGATTGTATATGTGGTATTTTAGAAAATAAGCCTTAAATAAATATGAAAATTAGATATGGCTTTATATTTATTGTTCCATGATTTTGCTGTTAAAATAAGTTGCAGAGAAATGACAGATAAATGTCTTTTGTTCAATTTCAGGAACTCGTCCTCTGGTCCCGGCCAACATATCTGAACAGGTATATGAGAATCCATTAGCTTTGTTCTACTGTTGTACTGAAACACACGCCGCTATGAGACCCTCCGCACATCACCTGTCAGTCGCAGCTGTCGATATGCTGAGTCAGTGTGGAGACTCAAATGATGTAAAATGATCACTTCCAGATTACTAAAGTATTATTACTAACCATACCTATAATTGGAATTAGTAATTATAAAGTTTTATCTATATCGGCAGACCTATGGTGTTCTAAATACATATATATATACATCAAATTGATATGAAATTGCTGTTTAATATTTCTTTTACCACAATGCTTCCAGTTGATAACTTATTGTCTATATAGAAAGTATAGTGTCTAATTTGAACAGTTCGATTTTTTAGTTTTGTATATAATATAATATTCTTAAGCAGCAATAAATCTAATGTAAAGTGAGATCTATATATATATTGATGGATCTTGTTATATATCCTGTGCGGTTTGTGCACGAAATGCGACGAAAGGAATTAATTCCGTTCCTTGTATATAAATACTATAAAGTTTTAACGTGGAGTTTTTGGCGGGATTTCAGTGTGTTACTTGACTCTATATTGTATAAAGTTGGTGGTGTTTTATGTAATATGGTTAGTTTATTATGCATAAGTGAAGTGAATGAAGAATAATACCACGGAGCATGCAATTCTGAGATGCCACAAAAACTCCATGGAAGGTTCTAACAAGGGAGCCACCATCTTGTTAGAATGTTGATTCACACGACGCTTGATATTGAAATAATCGTACGAAGCTTGTAATATTATTGACTACGTGACAATGGCAGTAATAATCTGAACGGTTGATTGCCAAAAATAAAGTAAAAAAAAAAAAAGTTTTAACGTATTTTAAATTTAAAAATATTAATGTGTTAAGCATGGCTGTCGGAGTTGTAACAGAACAACATACGTTCACAGGCACTCACCAGATTTGTTTTATCGCCATGTACCAGTCACTCCTGGTATTACATTGTTAGCTGTTCTCGTCTCGGATTTTCGGTGAAAAGTAAAATTGTTTTTAACGCCATCTATACTTACCAACTGAAAATTAATAGTTTTCACTATGCTGATTGAAGTATTGTTCTGAAATTCTTATTTTCGAAGCATTCCACTGTTTTATTTTAGTTTTAAGACATTAACAACAATATATTTAGGTGGCTTATCATATGAATATGTTTTGTAATCGTAAGAAATAAATAAAAATACATTATTCTGTTAAAAACAAACTTTATATTGTAAAACAAACGATATTAACAAAACGTTTCTTCTTTTATTTCAACCGTATCCGTTCCTGTTGTCTCCGTTCCTTGTGTGGGATGTTATTTATATTACCGTATGGTTTCTATATACCACTTTATCATTTATTTGGTGTTCATAATAACTATAGTACTAAATCGTTTTCTTATTACAAAGATAAAAATCAAAATTATGATTTTAAAGAAATTATGAACTATTTGAAATACCAAACTATATTTGCTGTATATAAAACTTCAGGTATATTTTGTTATTTTAAAAGTGTTTGCGTTATATTGAAACAATATATATTATCTTCTGAATACAGCTTATATATGCTTTGATAAGTCTTGAATATTAAATTGTCGAAATTAAAATCTATACCATTCCGATATTTATTTATATTTTCTTATTTATTTTAAAGAGTTACTTATCTAATGACAATACATCCATAACACTTATTTCTAAACAATGACATCCAACGATTAATGATTCTGGAATTGAGATGTTACCAACTGATTGAATGACATTGTAGGTTTTTTTTATATCAAAGGAGGCAAACGAACTGGTGGCTCACGTGATGTTAAGTGATCACCACCGCCCATAGACACTAGCGACATCAGGGACGTCGCAAGTGCGTTGCCAGCCTGTATATGGGAGTAGGGGGAGGGGAAGGAAAGGGAAAGAAGGAAAGAGGGACGTGGGCCTCCGGCTCTCTCACTGACCAACCGAAACACAACAATGCAAGCACTGTCATTTCACGTCGGTTATCTGTGAGAGAGGTGGTACTACCCCGGAGGAGCCGACCCATTCATGCTGAAACCAAAAATAGCTTCAGCGGGGCTCTACCTTTTTACAGTTTATCTGAATATACTTACAAGATAATTTAGAAATCAGAAGAAAAATTTATTTTCGTTTACTAAAATGAATGCAGTATATTCACAGGTAATTATGAATTATGAAAACCAGTTAACGAGTAGTGTCGTTGTGCTCAGCGATTCTAAAAAGGACTGAGTATTGTTACTCAACTTTTTTAATCCATAGGTTTGGGTTATGTTGGTCATCCAGCAGTGGTATAGAAAAAAACTTTTACTCTTGGGTACCGAAAATAAAAATTTATTACAACTTAAACTCTTATATAGTATAAATAATTTTAAAATAGGTTAGTTAAGTTATGTAGTTTCAAAATTAAACGATGCGCTGTTAGTATGAAGATATAACAATTTCTTTCATGTATCAATTTATATTTTGAAAGAGTATTCTTTCGTCATGAGTCCTAGCCATCAGTTACATTACAATTTTTTTTACTAGAACAACTCTGATATTACTTCAGTCATGAAGTAAATTTACTTCGTACAAACAATGACCCAATTAAAAAGTTAATTTGATCAAAGAGCTGCATTTAAAAAAATAGAAATTCTATTTTTATTTGTTATTATAAATATCTCTTATATTCACTGTTTAAAAGCCACTGACAACTTCTGTGAAAATGTTGACTAGTTTTTATGTACATCGCATACAGTTAATAATATTATTAGTAAAAATAATGTCTTCATATAAAATAAGTTTATTTAAACCATGTACAGACTACAGTATATGTGATAAAACTGCATTTAAGTAATAATCGTTGATTTCAATTTAATACAATTTCTGACTTTACTAACATATAAGCGGAATTTACAGTTCATATTAAATTAAATTATATAAAGTAATTTATTCTCAAATACACATCCTTAAATAATATGTCTAAAATTTACATTTTACGAGCTAATTCGTAGACGGTGTATAATAAAAATAGGCAGGTTTTGGATTTCAAAAACTAATTTTTTATAACCTCATAATGACTAATTTATTAATTTTACATAATATAAACAACTACAGTTTATTATAATCTATTATGTTTAATATTATGAGGTATAGCGTTTAAGGCGAGCGAGTGCGTATAATTAATGCATATTGGCTATGTATACGGAAACGCACGAAACAGTATATAACGCACGAAACAGTATATACCGCACGAAACAGTATATACCGCATGAGACGTTTCAATCAACGCAAAATTCTCCCATATTTACTACGACGAAATGATTCAAACATATGAAACGTTTCTAACTCTTCGAAACAGACCAAGTTACATGTAACATTTTAATCGAAACGAAACCACTCAAGATGCACGAAAATAAATAAAATGCAACATTGCCTAATTTAAAACGACGATAATTACATGTATACACTATTTAGTTAATTTAATTTATATATTATAAATATTGTATTTCAATACCCTATCATCTTTAAGAGATAGGAAGATATTGGTACATTATTTATCACTCGCGGACTCGGTTCATCGTCAAGCCGTACCCTTATACGGGGTAGGCAGAGATAATACTAAACAAAATATTGTAAACGTTTGCCGATTTCGTATTCTGTTTTAGAACTTTAGGAACTACTGTATGTATATGTGTTATATAAAATAGTTCTGGACTTAATCTATAATTGTAGGAATATTAATTTCAGATCGTTTTTTATGAGATTACATTTGTTAGAGATTTAGAAGGTACTACAATATTATGTTTATTTGTTTTTCTTAACGTGTCATTTAATAAAATATCAAAAAGTAAAATGATAAATAAAAATTCAATTTAGTTGTTTTAGACGTGTTCTATGAATGTTTATGCTTTGTTTTATAATCCCGTAGAGTAAATTGACAATGGCTAATGTCAAACTTGAAAATAATATTGTCATACTGTTCTTTTTTATTACATATTTTACGATTAGTTTTAATAGGCGAATATTATCTTTGAAATACATTGAGCTGGTAACATATGAAACGTCATTTCACTGTACGGAATTAAAACTCGAAGTGTAAGATTTATGAATAGATTGCGTATAGTTAGATCAGGAGGGTGGGTGTTGTGGTTGTGGTTGTGGTGGTGGTGGCGGTTGGGAGTGGTGGAGGGCGGAGAGGTAGGCGACGACGTCGTGTTTCCTGGCGGCGGCGGCGGCCTGCAGCGCGGTCGCTCCCGAGGAGCTCCGGAGCGCGAGGTCGGACCGACGCGCGACCAGTTTAACGCAAGGGAGGTGACCGAACATCGCGGCGCCGTGTAACGCGGACTGACCGTTCTATAACCACCACGTACCACTTGTAACCCATATTCATACACTCTATTACAGCGATACGATTCTCTTCTACTCCTCTATCAATAAACATCTAGTACAAAAAAGTCACCTTCCACGTCTGTTTCTTTATGTGTTTAGTTCTTTAAACTGAGTAATTAAATTTTATACGATTTTACGTATATGTATCTCCGCACAAAATATTGCAGAACTTCTCAAAAACAATGCAGGCTGAAGTTGTATTTTGAATTTTAAGAAGCTGATCGTCGACTTTAAATTTTTCTCATATATAAAAAAAATTAGCAGGTAAAGAAAGCTATGACAATTTCTTTCAGTAAAAAAACAGATTATCCTTTTTAAGCTTTAAATTTCAAATAAAAAATTCCCTCAAGTCGAATATCTATTATCAATATTTAAATTCTTATAGGACGTTGGCTTTTGTATTTTCTCTAAATTTTACGTTTTTCAACTAAACCACTGAAGATAGGACAAACACACATTAATATCCTCTATACAAAAATTTTCTACCAAATTTTGTATCATCATATATAATGACAAGCTTCCGGAATCTAAATTTGATTCCCATTCCTATTGCACGACTCCTTGTCTACCTTTGTTTGGTACTAGAGGGTAGTGCTTAATATTTTTGAAGAGGACACAATCATTTCTGACGGTAGACAAGATCTTCGCTCTGACATATAAACTAATTTAATTTTATTTGATATTGAAATTGGGAAAAACATATAAATTTATGAAAAATCTTCATGTTAGTATATATTGTAGTTAGTAAGTATACTGACCGGCAGTAATCCTAGGTTGGGTTTGTATTTGAGCAGTTCCGCAACGACTGCGGCGTGGCCCTTGTGAGCTGCCTTGAACAATGGCGTCGCTCCGTCCTGCAATATTAATATTCAACATTACTATTCCAGTTATATATAGTCATAACATTATCATATCATCATCATTACCCTTTTCCCACCTAAGTAGGGTAGGCACAACATGTTTTGTTTGTCCACTCTCTTGGACTGTCAAATGTCATCTCAATATTCACACCTTTTTCGGTCTTCCTCTACTCGTATATCCATCCACCATCATACTCAACACTTTTCTAGTTATATGGTTTTCATCTCTTCTCATGACATGCCCATACCATGATAATCTATTACTTATTCACTTCTCTGTCACTTGTGCTATTTTTAAACTTCCTCTGATATACTCATTCTTAATCTTATCCATTCCAGTTACACCACACATCCACTTTAACATTCGCATCTCTGCCACATGTAATTTTCTCTCATCCGTCTCTTTCGTAGCCCAACACTCGGGTGCATACAGCATGACCGGTCTTATCATAGTTTTATATTTATATTTAGTTATACATAAAAATACTTAAATATATTTATTTTGGCGCGTTAGAAGAGATACTCCAGTCCAACGGTCAATATAGACCGGATCAGATTGACAAAAAACTACACGTTTTAAAAATTCCGGACTGGCACAATACAATGGCTTAAGGGAGTAATAACGCTGGACTAGTAAACGGCACTCAACTTTTATAGGGCTCTGCCTGACAAAATCTAATTGTCTCTAGTCTGAAGGATAAATACAGACCAGGCTAGATGATATTTTGCCAGGATAGGAGAGTGATGTTTTGTTTTTACAGATGTTTGAAGTTACTACAATGGACAATATGCGAAGAAGCACTCACGTCGGTATGGCCTTGTTGGTACCTACGCCGCCGTACTAACCCATACTACAGAGGGTGCACTACAATGTATTACGTGACATGTTTCGCTATAAAAGTAGCTTAGCGATATTATATATCATCATATGTATTATCAGATATTAAGTATCCAGTCTTTTTGAGATATCTTCAAAAATAGCCAGGAGAGCTCATTCTGATCCTTTTTTAGATTTAGGAATTAACTAGACACGATAAAAATTATTCGAACGCGTTACAAAACAAAATTTACGCGATTAACTCAATTTTCTCAATATTTAGTAATCTCTTGTACATTATACTTTTTAGTTTAATAATGTGGTCAGGTTTTTTTAATCGTTATATAACAGTGAAACTATTTTTTGTCTCTGCTGTTAAACCTTGCCGTGAAATGAAAACAACATATTTAAAAGAGAAAGAATTATTTAACGAAGCATTACCCAAGCGATCGCTTAATCTCTCTTCTACATAACGTATACCTTTATATTATTATTATACAGAATGAAAGCATATTATTACACAGTAGCACTATTTACGGAGGACACTCTGCACTAGATTCCCGTTCTAAATCAATTTAAAAAATAGGTGCTTAATATTTGACCAATTATCTAGAAAAATAAAAAAATTATACACAATCCTCCAAGCGTCTTTATTAAAGCACAGTGTCAAGGACCGCCGGGCGACCTCAGTTTCACTTGAAGTGAACGTGGGAACTGCATGAATAAAACGTAAGGGGTTATTATCGAAGGTTATTAACCCCAGGTCGCCCCTTGTAGATTTCGGCACCAGTTATTGCACCTATGTTCATTACGTTTATGTTTATACATTTAAGTCTTAGAAGAAAGTTTAACTAAAGTTCTGTTTGTTGTTTAGTAGTATTTGTTTTGGTATTATTATTTAATACGTCAAATCTGACCAAGACCTAAATTATATATGAGAATACTGTAAGCGACTAATCTAACACATGGAATAAAAAATTCAATACGAAAAATCAATATTGACAAATTCGTATAGGTACACAACGTGAAATATAACAGTGATACAAATCGTGAAATATAACAGTGACACAAATAAAAAATAACCACATGATATATAAGAATCACGTAATAAATATAGTGAAGAAAAAAAGTTTCATATTTAAACGAGAAAGAGATGAATTATAGCAGTGGAGGTACCTGTCGCACGTGGTCGACGTCAGC